>OX418216.1:9927032-10161007 GCA_948455865.1 Conomelus anceps
TATATATACATTTGATATTTAGCATCCATGTGACGCTTGAAAGTTCTGATAAGATTTTGACTCATTCTACACAATTTTATCTACGGCTACCTTATAAATGGAGTATAAGAGGTGAGAAAGTGATGTCAATACAGCTTACTATATCATAATAATAATAATAATAATAGAGTTGTGTTTGCTCTCCTCACTGAGTCAGCAGATTCATATCAGTATACCAAGCCTAATGAAACAGAATAGTCTAATGTTGTAAGCTTGACAATCCACACCCATTACTACACAAGATCGGACTGCATATTTCAGACCACATAGGTCTGAGACCTGTGCGTGGGTAATGAGTTGGATGATGGTGATTGATGAATTGGACCTACAGTTTTAGGTGGGTTCCGAACCACCGGGAAGTGATTTTACAGCAGAGAACAGTGTCTTTTTTGCTGGCCAATCTATTCGGTCACCGTTACGAACAGGACCTACGAGAACGCAGCTTATCTCTCTGATTGAACAGATACCTGCTACGGCTCGCGGCTATCACTTCCCTAATATTTGAGTATGTATAGCACAACTTTGAGCTACTTCCTGAGTCCAAGCCATGATTTGACAGTGTATAACCCCGAAGGGAGCAAACCCGGAGGAAAGACTCTGCTCTCAAAGCCATCATTCGATGGAGACGTTTGAAAAGCAGCTCAAAATTGATGTAGCCTTTCTTGTAACTGATAAGATATTAACCCAATTCACACCAAGCAACAATGAGGCAGAAGATAATAGAAATACTTTGCAAAATGTGACCTTTAATATAATACTTTTCTAGAATTCCTGAATCTATTGGAATTCTATCATCCGTGCAAATAATATCACCGATAAAAATGATCTCAATTGAAATCGATAAATCATTACAAATGCGAAACCTGTCTGGGCTATTAAATTTGAAAGTAGCGCTACAATAAAAAAGATCCCCGTGGTTCTAAGCTTCGATGAGATAGCAGAACTAGCACTCTGTCTATAAATATGAAGTACGGTAGTAACATTTTTACAGTCCCAAACCCATAACTTCGAGCTTACAACAGATCTCGACGATCTTGAACGTTCATTGTTGAAATTGAGGTGTCTACATTGAATGGGAATGAACACTGAAGGTTGAATTAAATGATTGAATTCAATATTTGAAATTTCTATATCATAAAAGTCGCAATTCGATTCCATGGTGAATGTTTCAATGATATAATATGGTAGGATTTTGATGTCATGTAGGAAGGATCCATATTGAATAATTCCATACGAGTTGTCAGAAGTATGACAATGTTACGTGTTCTAACACAAAAATAATGCTGACAACACTATTAAGTAACACTCCAACTTAATTTACAAAATTAACTCACAACAGACACTAGTAAGTAACTATTATTTCATCTTATTTCGATGATTGTGGTTGTAGATAGTATTTCTGATTAGGTATACCGATATATTTAAATTTACTGTTATTATTTTTTATATTGTCAAAATAAAAGATGATTTGATTTCACTTACTAAATAATTATACAAGAAATTCAAGAAAAGAAACAAACAGCCCAATAAATTTAAATCAACAACAAATATTCCTATAACAAAATTAATTAATTTGGCGGGCCGCTTAGCGCAGTTAGTTGGGGCGTCGCAACTACAGCTTGCTGTCGTTTAAGTGGTCGTGGGTTCGAATCCTGCTCCAACGTCAGGCATTTATGTGTAATCATTCACCTCATTACCCACGCACAAGTCTCGGACTCATGTGGGCATCATCAGCTATAAAAAAAATCATTGTACAAAACTAATTAGTAACTTTCAATAGATCGATCAATAATTCAATGCTGTGGAAATGATAGCCGATTGCTGTAGCAGGTATCTGTTCAATCAGAGATAAGCTACGAAACTCCTGGGCGCTCTTTGTGAGACCGATTGGATTGCCAAGCAAAAAAGACTTTGTTCTCTTCTGTAAAACCACTACCTGGTGGTTCGGAACCCACCTAAAACTATAGGTCCAATCAATAAATCATCATAATCCAATTCATTACTCACGTACAGGTTTCAGACATATGTGGGCTTCATCCTCCGAAAAAAATAATCTGTTTAATGACCCAGTAAGAAATGTTTAATAAACTGATAATACACTCAATGATAAACTAGGCGCTTACTTAGCACAATAATTATTACTGTCACAGTTATTATCACACTTATTATGCTGAAACACAATATGTACTGCATAAAGCACTGCGTCGTACTGCTGTGGAAAAAAAGTCAATTGTCACAGAAATAACTATCACATAAACTTATCATGAGACCTTATGAATAAAAATTAACTCTCTGCTGACAAGGTCAACCTTTTAAAAGACTGGGTTTGTCCTAGAAGGTCCTATTCCAGATCTTTTTTGCGCAATATTGTCAAAACAGATGAGCTGTCATCTAGGATACCCTCGAAGATACTAGAAGCCATTTGACAAATGAGAGTGAAAGAGAGCGTTGAGACAAAGATAGAGAAACAAGCCCTCGCCTGTTATTAATTCTGGAAGTCATTGTTGACACAATAAAATGCTTGACGGACTCTCTCCTCTTTCCTTAAGTTTTCTAACAATAAATTTGGAATATGATGGGTCCGTTTTTTAATTATTCCAAAATAAAATTTACTTACCCGGTGGTTCGAAATCCACCATTAATAGTAGGTCATACCTTGTTCCTCACAACATGGCTCAAATGGCGAGGTGGAACTACCCATAAGGAACTTCACACCTATAAAAGCAATACACTTATTATAATGTACTAAGAAATTATATAATTATTCACAAATATGATATCTTATGAACTTTTGTAGACAAAACAAATGGTGGACCAAGATATCGAAATGTAACTGATTGCTACAAAATCATACCTGAATTTCATCATCGAAAATTTTAAAATATTTTCCGTCTCTAGTTTTCAAGTCGCTTTTGTTTGACAATCTCCGACTTTTGATCACATTTTCACCTTCCGTCTTTTGACCAATCACAAAGACCCTTCCGTCGTGAATGGGGATTTTGTGAATCACGAAATGGAAACTTTCCTCCCTCTATTATGAATTTCCACTTTTTTCCACCTCTCTTCATCCACCTTCTCCTCCTCCCCTCCCAACATCATAGAGCTCCATCGTCAAGTACCTTTGAGACTGAAATTAATGATCGTGTCTTTCACCATTTAAAAGGACTATTGATGAAAAGTATCTTTCCAATTATAAAATCGAGAAATTCTGGATGAGATGAAAATTCCGATATCATTTTCAGCATTGAAACTGTTTTTGAAAAGCCAGGGTCTCTCAAGTTCGGGACGATATCATTCAACTGCAGAAGTGTCTTAGAAATTCATAGGAAGAGCATCACGGAAGATCGGGTCATTCGTAATTGCTTTAACCTGCATTGATGTTGGCTGTCTTGTATTTCGATCAGAATTTTCGAACTCCAATACTCTTGAAATACTGTTTTAAATAGAATTGCAGAGAGTTTCTTATTGGGAAATTATGATATCTCAAGGGTTTTGCTCAGTAGAGTACTTTAATACAATGTTCTCAGTAAGAGATTTTTGATAGATTTTGATCGCTCACCTCACTGACCTAACAGGGTTATATCAATATACCAAGCCCTTCGAAACAAATTTTTGGTCTCCATGCTTATTACAGTTCTCTCCCATTACTTCATACAACTTTTTATATTATTTTTCATAATGAATGAATATATTTTTATCTATTTATTTATAGTATTCAACGAGGCTATTCATTCACCACTACAAATCATCCATAATAATTTATATATAGATGAGATTGCAAAAGATTTCGGCAATGAATCAGTTGTACAGGACATAATAATATTTTCGCCACACTAGGACGTAATGAGCTGTTTTTCGTGCGTCATATGGAGGTGGAAAGTGTTTGGTTTCCGACGAGGTCTGTGATCGTTTACCGCCCTAGGGCGGAAAAGAAAATGACCTTGAATGACAGCTGATCGTGTCTGTATACAGCAGTCATGATTGTAAAAATGAATCCTTCAAACTTTTATTTAAAACAAAAATATTTAAACTGTCAATAAATGTTTATTTTTTATAATTTAATATTTACGCAGTATTTAAAATGTCAATAAATGATCACTTTTTATAACTTAATATGTATTATTTTGTAGTTTTGATATCAAACAATAGAACCTTTTTATCCAACCTACAGAGCTCTGGGTGGGAATTTTGTCAACTACTACAACTGTTGGTAACCTCTCACCAAAAGGTTACTTGGTTAGGTTTTTTGTTTTTAGGAATTTTGTCAACTACTTCAACTCTTGGTAAAGGTTACTGTTGGTATAGAAAGGTTAGTTGGTTAGGTTTTTGGTTGTTTTATGCAGGTTTTGAATCAGGAACAGGAATAACAACAAAAAACCTAACCAACTAACCTTTTGGTGAACAGTTGTAGTAGTTGACAAAATGCCCACCCAGAGCTCTGTAGGTTGGATAAAAAGGTGTAGCCGTTCCTAGTATTCTTGCTAGTACCATAGCCTTAAAATTTCGCTTTCAACATTTCCAACTTAACATTGTGGTTTTTTTTGTGGTGTGGCGAAAAATAGCGTTCGCAACACGGGCAAAAATGTTTTGCCGGCTCTCAAACGCTTCAAGTTCTCGACTTCGTCTCGAACTTGAAAACCGCGATCTCGAGCCGGCAAACACACATTTTCGGCCCTAGATGCGAAATATACTATTCTTGAGAGTGGGTTTTATACATCCTTTCCCTTGAACTTTTTAGAATACTTTACGACATTTCAGTCATTTTTGTACGATGATAACGATGATTATCCACTCACATTTAAAATTGGTTGTAAAATGTAAGTAGATAATCATCATCATTTTTTTAATTAAAAATGAATGCAATGTCATGAATCATTCTAAAAAGTTCAGTTATTGATACATACAACTCGTAATGGAAGATGAAATTCAACAATCTTTTTTACTATCTTACAATTCCCATTTATTTTTGTCTGCTTTATCCTTTTCTATTTTTGTCCTTCCACGTATAGAATCCCTCCTTTCCCCTTTACTTCCTGCTTCCTCTCTATAATATTTATCCTCTCCCTTTCTTCTCAGACAATAAACTAACTCCATCTTACAATGATATAGGAGCAACTTATTTAGGGGTCATCCAGGAGTTGTTCAAGTGGTACAACCTCGCCAGTCGGTTGAAACATGTGATTAAATGTCTCTTGAAAACCCAGTTCTTTCATGATTCAATGTGGATTCCGAAACCTTTGGGTTGAAGGGGAGGGGAGAAGTTTTGGAGGGTATGAATTGATGATTCGAAAAAAATATATTCGTCGTTCAACCTCGACGGAATCTCGAAGTACATTTTCAATATCTCTTTTCAAGTTCACCTATAATTCACCGTAGAATCCCAACTTTCAATTTGAATTGCCTTTAAGTGTGAAGGAATCATTTTAATATTTTTAGAGTGAAGTATCTTGATAAATCGAAATCTTCAGCATTAAAATTAACCTCAATGTTTTGGACGGCATAACATATTTAAAATTTGTTAAGCGAGCAGTTTTGTACTTTAGTCTGTTGCGCCTCCACATTTATTTGTAATTTTGTCACAATAAATAGATAAACCCTTGAGAAGTTGAAGAGAGTTGGTGTGGATATGGATTGATGTCTCAAGAATAGAATATTTCTCATGGAGTCATATAATTCTATGTGAAACCCGAACCTCTAACGAGAGGGGGTAGAAGGTTGAATGTTATTATTGATAATTTGAGGACAAGTTATTTCTCATGATGTTATATGATTCGATGTGAAATTCTCAAAAGGAGAAGAAGGCTAATGGGTATAAATTGACGATGAGTGGGATATCTTTTTATGACATTTTTAGTATAATGTGAAATCCGAACCCTTAGTGGGAGGAGAGGGGCGTCAGAGTGTATAATCATTGATTCAGAAACAGGATATTTGTGATGAAGCTATGTAATTCAATGCAGAATCTAAACCCTTAACGAGAGAGAATCAGTGGTTATGAATATTGATGATTCAAAGAAAGGAAATTTGTGCTTGGAGTTATATGAATCAATGTGGAATCCGAACCCTCAATGGTGTGAGAAGATGTTCAGGATGTATAATCAATGATTCAGTAACAAAATATTTGTCATGAATGTATGTAATTTCATGTGGAATCCGAACCCTTAACGAGAGAGAATCAGTGGGTATGAATTGATGATTTAATGAAAGGATATTTGTGCTTGGAGTTATATGATTCAATGTGGAGTCCGAAATCTTATTGGGAGGATAGGGGTGACACGGTGTATAAATAATGATTCAGGAACAGGATATTTTTGTTCTTGGAGTTATATGATTGAATGTGGGATCCGAACCCTTAAGGAGGGTGGAAGGGATGGTTTGTGGGTATGAATTGATGATTGGAGGACAGGATATTTGTCATGGGGTTGAATTCCTCTCATGAATAGTGAGCGAGAAATGGCGATCGATGGAACAGCCTCCATTCCATTGATTCATTCGCATTCAATTCCGTCTAGGAGTCTCTCTCTAGCTCCCTCTCACTCTCACTCACTCTCTCTTACTCTCTCCTTCTATTCAATTCAAGTCACTCTCCTCTTGTGTCAAGTTGAATCTGGTTTATCCTTCTTCTTTATATATTTCTTTTCTTGTTCTCCTTCACCCTTTGTTATTTCTTTTTCTTTCTCTTCCATTTTTTCTTCTTCTCTTCCTTCTTATTCTTCTTCGCTCCCTCTCGCTCAATTTCTCCTGCTTCTGCATCTCCTCCACGCCTTTTAGAAACTCAAGCATCGGGGAAACTTCTCCAACATGGAAAAAAAAAAGTAAAAATTGGAGAGTAGAGAGTTAGAGAAATCATTGATAGACAGAATGATAGATAGAGAATGTAGAATGTAGAAATTTAAAAAAAATAATGTAGAATAAAATTAATGGTAGATAAAAAAAGATTAGGATGTAGAAATCGAATAAAAAAAATGTAGAATAGAATTAATGGGAGATTGAAAACAAATTTAGAATGTAGAAATTCCAAAAGGAGAATCTAGAATAAAATTGATGGTTAGACCAGGTCACTAGTTTTAATAAGGATTACAAAAAGTGGAAAAACAAAGTCTTTTCTTATTATTTGCCTCCTCCCAGTTTGGAAAACTTATTCCTGTTACTTCTTCTATACTTCTTCCTTTGGTTCTTCTTACTGTTCTCCTACTCTCTCAACTTCTCTTGTCCTTCACCACCAATTCTTCTTTCTCTTCTCACTCATCTTCTTCATGTACTCTTCTTCTTCTTCTTCTTCTTCTTCTTCTTCTTCTTCTTCTTCTTCTGCAACACAACCAGCATCATTTCCTCCACCTCCTTCTATTCCTCCT
The DNA here is from genome assembly GCA_948455865.1 of Conomelus anceps. Lineage (NCBI taxonomy): Eukaryota > Metazoa > Arthropoda > Insecta > Hemiptera > Delphacidae > Conomelus > Conomelus anceps. The sequence continues at coordinate 9,934,427 of OX418216.1, forward strand.
CCCTCACCTTCTCCACCGTCTCCGCCGCTTCCTACTCCTCCTCCTCCTTTTCTTCCTCCTCCAACTCCTCTTCCTCTTCCTCCTTCTCCTCCTTCTTCTCCATCTCCTCCTTCTCCTCCTTCTCCTCCTTCTCCTCCTTCTGCTTCTTCTACACCTTCTTCTCCTTCTCCTCCTTCTCCTTCGACTTCGCGTTTTTCTTCTCCATCTTCGACTCCTTCTCCTTCTTCTTTTTCATCTTCTTTCTCGTCTTCTTCACCTTATTCTTCAGTCTTCTTCCTCTTCTTTTTCTAACCTTAATTTATTCTTTCATTTCCTCCTCCTTCTCCTCCTCAATCTTCTTGTTCTTTTCCTCATTCCCCTTCTTCTTTTTATTTCTCCCCTCTTTTCTCCTATTTTTCTTCTTCGTCTTTCTCTACTTCTCCTTCCGTCTTCTCATTCTTCTTTTTCGTCTTCTCCTCCTTATTTTCCATCGTCTTCTCATTCTCCTCCTACCTCTCCTTCTCCTTCGCGTTCGCCGCTTTTTCTCCGTCTCCTCCTGCTTCCTATTTTTCTTCTTCTCGCGTTTTTATCTCCCTATACTTTTTCCACGCCTGCTTATTTTCTTCTTCTTCTTCTTCTTGTTCTTCCTCACAATTATCATCATCATCATCTTCTTCTTCTTCTTTTTCTCTTTCATCTTCTTTCTCTTTCCTTTTCCCACCTCCTTCCCACTGCTTTCTCCTACAGAGCTGTCCCAGCTTGTGGCATTATCAATCTGCCCAATGTCTGCCCGTCCGCCTGTTTTTCGCCTGACTGGGCTTCGACGCTTTTATATTATTCAACTGACAAGAGGCTCTGTGACTACTGGAAAGAAGTCAACCACGCAGAGATTACGAATCGAGATCTTGAAAGACTCTAGATTTTCGAATCGAGATCTCGAAAGACTCTAGATTTTCGAATCGAGATCTCGAAAGACTCTAGATTTTCGAATCGAGATCTCGAAAGACTCTAGATTTTCGAATCGAGATCTCGAAAGACTCTAGATTTTCGAATCGAGATCTCGAAAGACTCTAGATCCGGCATCCTCACAGTATTGTATGTGGTATTGGATTCAGAGCTAGATTTAAAACTTGGAATTAAGTAAGCAACATTAAGTAAGAACAATTCTTGTAGTAATATTATTCTTGTTAGTAATTATTATGGAAATAATTCTTGTTAACTGAGACACTAATATGTGACTTGTCTCAGATTAAATCTCTTTTTACATGTAAATTCATAACTTCATTGTATGAGTCGAACGTATGGATATTCATTTTATTCATTAATTTATTAAATGAAACAGAATCAAGTAAAGATACAGCAGGCACAGTCCACTACTGAATTCTTCACAAATTTTCAATTAAAAAATCGAAATTTTAGGTTATGTCCGAGTTAAACTAGAAATTTCATTTTGAAGTACAATTACTGATTATTTTCAAAACGAAAATATCAACTACTTAGAAATTCACTTACGAAACGTAGCATTTGATGGGACGTATATTGATGGGAACTGACATAGATTTCTATGCTAGAAAAAAAAGACAAATATACCAGAAGAAGAAGAAGATTAAGAATAAGAATAAGAAGAAGAAGAAGAAGAAGAAGATAGAGGATGAATGAAGGAGAAGAAGAAGAAGAAATAGAAGGCGGAGAAGGAGGAGAATACAAAGAAAGAGTACAGATCAAAGGAGAAGAAGAAAGAGGAAAAGTGGACGAAGAAGAAGGAAAAGGAAAAGGACCAACTCATCAAGAACGAATGTATTAATTAAGTTAATTATCAACTGATTGATTGAATTATTGATCAATTGATTATAAACTTTTCAATTAATTAAGGACGAATTCATTACTTTTATCATTTAAGTAATCCAGAGGTCTTAATTTATGTACTGGAATATTGAATCAACATAGATCAATGAAGAGAAATTACTCCACGTATTAAGAGTATCTAGAGCTAGATCATAAATTTCAATTCTCATTTTAACCTAATTTTCCTGTCTTGGACAAAAAAGATCTCTTTAAAAACCCTGACCCTATTTCATTGACTTTTAGAGAATTTATTCGTTTGAGAGAAATACATCAATTGGGAAAATTGTTCAACTTCTAGAGCATTTAGAGCACAAATTTCAATTCACAATTGCTCGGAAGGAAGCTAAACTGTCCTAATATTTTATTGACTTGCAAATAGATCAATGAAGAAAAATTGCTCAACCTATAAAGAGCATTCAGAGAGTACAAAACTAAGCTGCTTTGCTAAATGGTAATGAAATTAGAAAGCAATATCCATTAAAAACTGGGATCGAATACAATTTGAAAGTTTAGAAAGTTTTGAAGTAAGTCGGTGCTGTTTTAATGGACTTTGGGAGGGCTGCCCTGCCCTTTTAGGGTTATGAGGGGTGGAGAGGTTCTTAAAATAAGGTTGTGAGGAGAGGATAGGGGGGAGAAAGTTGAGGGGAGGTTGGAAACTGACGATGAACCTAGCTGAAATGGAGGTGAAACAAGAGTTTGAAAACTGTATTAAGAAGTACGTTATTGCAATTTCAAAAACGTCCGCTATGTTCTCTCATTGTGTTGAGTCGTTGAACTTTTGAATTTCCCGCCTAGAAGAATGACTTTTGTTAGCTTGCTGTAAGTGGTATGATCCTTTTGGAAAGTTTGTGTCGCCCTAAGCAAGTGACGTAAGAAGCTGTTATTCTAAGCAGCGGTGTTTACTTTTTAACTGTTGATTTTTAGATTTTTCAGTTCTGAAGTTGAACATTATTGGAAAATTAATAATTAATAGATAATTGGTTAATACTCCAACTGAATTTTCAATTTAAAAATAAGAATATTGTTAAAAGAGAAATACTGTTGAGATTAATTGAATACTGGTGATTTCAAATAATTTGTTCAATAATAATTAGTGAAATGGGTTAGTATTGTAACTTATGGGTTAGTATTGTAACATAGTAACTCATCAATCACTATCATCCAACTCATTACCCACGCACAGGTCTTAGACCTATGTGGGCTTCATCCTCCATAAAAAAAAAATATATATATATTGAGCCGTAACTTATTAACCTTCAGCAGACACACTATAGAATCTGTAATGCTACCAGTACACTATGGCCGAACATAGACGGATCAAGGCGGACACGATAGTGTACTGGGTCACTTCGTGTAGGTCCGTGGTAGTCCGATCCGCCATGATCCGTATTGGCCAATGTTCCGGCTAAAGTCGGTAACTAGCACGGATCAAAGGAGGCGGACCTAGACGGAATCAGCCGGACTCCGAACACGAACAAGCACAAACTATAGCCAGTACACACTGGCCTTCATTCGCCAACAAATCCCCATTCGCATTCACTGCTCTGCGTGGCAAACAACCGGTTAACATAACCTCGTGTACTGTAGCCGGTAGTGTAAAGTAGCGTAATTTCGATTTAGTTTAAACTTTTAAAGTCTAAATTTTCGGGGCGACAAATCGTTCCTAAGTTGAAATGGTCATCAGGGATTAAAATAACATATTTCTTAATTCAATCTAAAGTTGTTTTTAACTTAAAAAATGTTTGGGTTTTTTAAAACATTCTTTCAAAGGAACTGAACTTTTGATTGAAGTAAGAAATATGTCATTTTAATCCCTGATGTAAGTTCTGACTTTGAAAAAATAATCAATAATTTATATAAACTCGTAGGAAAGAGTTGTTGCCCCAAAAACCCCGAAATTTTCAACTTTGATAGCCCATATTTCACAAAATAATTCATGAAAGGAGATTTTTCTCACGGCAATAGATAGAATTTCAATAGCTTAATAGTTGCCAAACCAGGAAACTTCGAAAAAAATTATGATTAAAACCCTATACTAGTGCACAGCTTGTGCACAATGGTTTAAACAGCTTGTGCACAATTACAAATTAATTTAATTTAGCCTACCTTGTTCTTTTTCGGTGAATTTCCTTCACCCACCACCTTCTTCGGTACCAAGGCTTTGTGATTTTCTTCTTGTGGTAAGTATAAATATACTTATAATAAGCATAACTGTACAGCGAAAATGCTGCGGCAACTTCAACATCAACATCCATTGTGGTCGATCACTGAATCGCGAATGAGTGCAAATATTATGTTTTAAGAATAGTTGGGCCTACTTGGGCCAATGTGTACTTGGGTGCATTCGACAACATTCGTTGTCGCTAATCATTCACGAATTTTGACGGAACATTTGGCGAAACATTCAGGCGAATGTGTGGGCCATAGTGTACTGGTAGCATAACACAACAGACACACTTGGGTCCGATGAACCCCATTAATTATAGTTGAAAATTTTATATATTCATTTATTTCTTAGCCTCTTCTTGGCATGAATGCTCACTTACACTTTTTTGAAGTAATTTATTATAAAACCTGAGAAAAATATACCTGTGTTCACTCTCAATAACTCGAATATTTTGAGATTGGCGTTGAATAAGTATGAAATACTATATATAATACTATGTAGAATATCCTGTTGATAAAAAATAAAAAACGTTGCTTACGTGAATGTTTGAGTTCCACTTATTTTTTGTCCTACTGCTTGAGAAAAAACTGTTTATCAACTGAACACTTATGTCTTTTGGCATATGTGGCATTAGTCTTGAAATTTCATCACCTGTGAGGCTCATTTTGGAGAAATCACAACAAAAAAGTGGATTATATTGGCACTATAAATGTTCAAGTCGCGAAAAATTACAACCACGACAAACACACTGGGGTGGACCCCAAACCACGGAAGCAACACAATAACTCGAAGGTCAGATTTCAACTGGTGGAAAAGAGGTGATGGATAACTACCCATAGTATCAACTTAATTTAGATGGTATTAAAAAATCCCCAAGCATCACATTGACAGAGAATAAAGCAAAATTGTTTCCTGTCGGGTCCCCTGGAACCGAGTGTGTCTGTTGAAGGTTGAATGTGGAATGATAATTTTTTCTGCGGATGATGTCCACATGACTCTGGAGACTTGTGCGATGATAAGGAGATGAATGGGTGAACGATGAGTAACATCCATGGCTGAATGAGATTCGAACCCAAGGCTGCAGGAAACGTAGCTAGCCAGCGCCCTATCTCATATCATATTTCAGACAAGCGCTTCAATCAACTTCGCCACCAGACCCGCCAATGCTCTAAAATAGTTCTGATAACATAGTGTTTCTATAAAGAGAGATAGTAGAATATTTGTTATCGGTTCAAAAAAGGTTGGAAATTCTGATTTCTCTAGCTGAGTATCTTGTCCAATTTGGCTGCTATTCCTGCAGACATAGGTTTGATTCCCGTTCAGCCCGGCCTTGTTTTGTGTCATTATCGACCTGATAACCAACGCACAAGTATCAAAATCATGTAGGCATCGTGTAATGAATAAAGGGGTGTCTTGAATGTTGAGATGTAAAATCCCACTGTTGATTATCAATTACCCAATTCTTGTAGTTATTTATATATTACAGTTATTATTTCACAACTTTGAAAAGTCATCCTTGACTTCAATAGCTGATGCTTCAAAGATTATTCATTGTTTTAAATATGTATTCCCAGTTGAAATATTGATCCTCTAGTAATATTGCGAAAAATAATAATTTTAAAAATTGTTGGTTATAACTAAATTTCATCCTCTAGAAATAATTATTTCGCGAAATCATTATTCTGAATTGTTTTCATTAATTAATTGTTATGCTCACTAATTGATCCTTTAGTAATTTTATCACGTAAAATAATGATTTAGTTCTTGCTCGAAGTTTTTGCAAAAATTATTCCGAAAACTTATTATTTTTCTATTATGAATCATTATTCTCTATCAATATTATTTTTTTAATAATCAGTTAACATAACTCACTAAATCAATCTTTCAGCAGATATTTCACAGAATAATTATCCTGAACTTATATTCTGTATTATAATAAATTTTATGAATTGATGATCCTTCAACAATATTATTATATAAAATAATGATAATGAATAATTATCAATTATTAGCACTATGGTTACAAGATACTTACTATAGCTACGACAGTCACGTCATCTTCAATTTTAATCCAACTAAAAACATAAAACAGAGTAAGTTATGAATGAAATAAATAAAAACCGGTACCCTCCTTAAAAGAATACTATTTTCATTCCTTATAAACTAAGAGCATCTCATTGGTCGAACTCTAGGTTGGAGGTATCTCATTGGCTGATACTAGACAGGCCCACTAGTAACAAGAAATAGCCTACCAATACGACACATTGACAAATAATTGATACATAGGTGACCAAACAACCAAACACAATAGTTCATAAACTCGAAAAATATTGGAAGTCAATAATCAAACATCAAATTTAATATTAAAGGTCAGTCAAGGTCAAGCAACCGGAAAAATGAAAAATAAATAACAGACATCCTACCAACAAACAAACATTCACTCATGCACAACAATCTGACATTGCTCAAATTGAAAGCAAATAATCAAAGGTTGAATATTAAAGGTCAGTCAAGGTCAAGTAACCATAAAATGATAATTTTTTATATTTATTTATTTTAAAATGATAATTAACAGACATTGCATCCTATCAACAAACGAGAAGTTAACTAATGCATAGCTAAAATTGAAAGTGAATATCTAAAGTAGGTAATGAAAGGTCAAGTCATAAAGGTCATTATAAGTCAAGTAACTGCAAAAATGATAAATAATCAACAGAGATTGCATCCTATCAACAATCACTAATGCACCAATCCACTAATGCACACCAATTGGACAAGCCTAAAATTGAAAGAAAATGTTCAACAAAAGATAATCAATGGTCAAATATTTAAGGTCAGTCAAGGTCAAGCAATCGGAAAAATGATTAATGTTTATTTATAAACAAATTTATATCGTATCAACAAACAGAAAATTAATTTATGCACAACAACCCTGTCAGAGCTTAAATTGAGAGTTCGTCATTGTCCTATAAGTTAATGTTTCCAGTGCTGTTGCTGATGATTTTTGATCAACCAGCAACTATTCTGCAAAATCAATGATCCAAAACAGATACTTCAAACTCCGGCCAAGCTACAACCACTGTCACTGATTTTAGATAATCACTGATCGACCTTTTGCCATCAAAGCAACGACTCTTGATGATCGTTCAACTTGTGACGGCTGTTATGGGTTCTCGTGTGGTGGGGTGGGTTACCAGAAGATAGAAGGGGGGGGGGGTAGAATGGGTCAGTTTCGAAAATGGTGATGGACCAACTTTGGTAATTAAGTTGATAGCGATCGCAACTAGGGATCATTTGGGTTGCCCTTGATGCCAGAGGGGGGGACACTTAACTTCCATCTAGGTTTTCCCCTGTTCCCCCACTAAGGGGGCCTCAATTCCCCCTACAAACCCTAACCGAAAACTCGTACACACTTTCCCACCCATACATCTACACCAACAATTACTGTTCATCAATTGTTCTCCACCACGAATGATCAGTTGATCACACCACATATCCTTGTCAACCATTAATGGTTTAGTTTAACGCAGATTCCTTCTCCCCCTCCACTCAATCGGTCATCATTTGATCTGCCTAAACCACCCCCCCCCCACCGTTATTCAACTATCGAACCTCTCCTTGTCTTCATTTGAACCCCACTCACAATCACAAAACATCAACCCCCCCTCTAACAGCTAAGATAAGAGTGAGGGGGGTCTAAAATGGCAGCATTTGCTCACAAAGTTGGATAGATTGTCGATTTTCACTATGAAAACAACAACTTTGTAACAGGGAGGAAGTTGAAATGTGTCCCCAAAAGCTTGAATGCCCAAACATCGTTGCTGCGGGTGACTAAGGGATCATCTGATAATGGTCGCAATTTATCATCATCTATACTTAACGTCACGAAATCATGCTACTCAAAGAAATTGCTGTGTAGCAATAAAAAGCACTGACTACGGTGACAACCCAGAATTTTATTTATGATTGCTAGAATTGTATACTAGGCAAAATGATATGGGTAGTGTTGTCAATTCGTGCATTGGGGTAGGTAATCAGCTGCTGGTATGGTCCCACACTTGGCAACACTGCAATTTTTATAGCCGCCTAATTTGGTGGAATAAACTGTAATATTGAAAATGGAGATCAATGGTGTGGCAGGTTTGATATTCAGAATTGTTTTTCTTGAATGAATAATGGATTATTACATTTCTAACATCTTCCTTAACCATTAGTCATGATAATAATAATAATAACGATAATACAGTGTATGGAAGACTTTAGTTGAGGCTGTGGGAATTTTTTTCATAATATTTTTTTCGAAAATTAAAGTATTGGATGTTATTAGAGCTTTAAAATTTCATCTATTGTGAGAAAAAGTTATTTTCACCTATCATTTTGTAGAATATGGGGGTTCAAAGTTGAAATTTTCCGGTTTTTAGGGGCAATTGATTTCACATATGACTGATATTAAGCTTTTGATTAATTTTCCGTTACTAAAAGTTACCTCAAGAAATAAAATGAAATATTTTTTCTTCAACCAAGCAATTTTTTCAAAATACATTTATTATAGTCTGTAAAGAAGATTGAATTTGTAAAAAAAATTATTCAGAAACAACTATTTGTTGGATTGAAATTAAAAATATGTAATTTTTCCCGTATTTTGGTTACAGAAAGTTTATCAAAAGTTTAAAATCACTCATAGGTGAGATAAATTGCCCCCAAAAACCAAAAATTCTAAATTGAACCCACATATTTCACAAAATAATTGAAGAAAAACATTTTTTCTCTCAGCAATAGATAACATTTCAAAGCCCTAATATAATTCAGAAACTTCAAAAAAAATATTATGACGAAAAGCCTTATCGTGGGAAGGCCCTGAGGCTAGTTTCACCTCACTTAGTGGAAACATGGAAAACCATCATAGTCTAATTGTTCAGGCTCTTTAGTCAAGATACACAACCCTGTCAGTTATCTCTAATAACTAATTTTTTTTAGATCGTTTTTCTGTAACATTTGAGATTATTCGTCTCAAGTAATAATGTTATTATAGTTATTTTTAAAGACTAGTAGTAGTTAATTGCAATAGCCATTGAAACAATCCAATTTTGTGATACTGATAGTATATATAATAATCATACTGCCATTGAAAGCTTTTTATCATCAATTATTTCGTAAGATGTCCTCGTTTGAATAGAATTTAACGCTCGGTTATTATCATTAGAACCATCAATATGTGATAGACAGTTTCATCAATTGATAACTTCTAAAATTGAAAACTCATGGAATGAATAAAAGATATTCGGCCGGTTGCATGGAAGCCAATTAAATAAGAAGTTTAATGTCGGTTAACTAACTGTCGTAAGTGTAACGGCTTTATTTCTGTTGCACAAAGATCCATTAGTTATTTTTTGTTAACCGAACGGGTACAATCTGGCAGCACTGCAATTTGATCAACAGCTGATTCTGAAGTATATTTATAAAATATTTGAGTCATTATTCAATATTATTGTAATCTTGATCGATTTCACTCATTTTGAAAGGTTTTCAACATCTATGACCTGATTTGCAGTTTGGTGTTCTGGTACAATAAACATAACCTATAAAATATAACTCAACGGGCAAAAATGAGATTCAATCTTCGGTGATCGGGCAGTTAAATATCTTTCACACCGGTTAGCCTAATCGGCGTTTTCGCTTGTAATTGTACTTTGTGCGACTAAATTCTCTCCAAATTCATCTCCGTTGAGTGACGTCATTCTACGGGGATTAAATTTAATTGACTTTTGTGCCACTTTAAACTATAAGAAGATGTTGCAATTTCAATAATATTGTAAAGGTTTCAATTTAAAAAAAAAGATGACTTTAATTTAATAGAATAAAGTCAATAAAATCCCAACACATTATAATAATTCAAAGTTGATTGTCCAGGCTGGTAGGTCTTTGGCTATGTCTCAAATAAATGCTACTCCACATAGGTTGTCAGTGATTTAAGGTTCCGATCAGCAATTGGGAGATCCGTGGTTCGATTCTAGCTTTAACTAAATATTTTTTCGTTCTAGAATTCATTGATTTCCATCAGCTATTCAATTTATATGTCCTGGGCATAATTTGTAGGATCAGTAGGAATATCGGAAATTGATATCTTAATAATATACTACCAAAATAATAAGAAAAAATATATTGAGGGATTTTTCCCAGTGGGGTATCTTCATCACTGAGCCCCATAGTATTTCTATCAACATCTTCCCAGAATCACTTTCATCACTACAAGAAATAACTCTGAAATAAACAGAGCCAAGTCCCTTGGTGGTGAAGAAGAAGAATAATCGACGTGTCTGAAACTCAAGGCCCTGAAGAATATTGCAGCTTGATTAGGTACATTCTAATTGTAGTTTGAGGGGAGGAAGAGTGATGAGGAGGGGGTGACAAAGAATTTAATTAGTGAAACGCCTTAGAGCTCATTCTCATTGCTATGTGAGTTACCAACGTCAGGGATGTGTAGGCATTCACTTTCATACCGCCATTTTGACTTTCTCTTTCACTTGATATTTCACACCATCACTATGTCTCTCCCTTTCTCTTTCAGGCTTCCTCATTCCCTCATCTTTTTATTCATCATCTCTCCTGAGACGATGATCCACTTGCCCTTTACGTCACAACCGGAGATAATATTTTGCAACACTTGGGGAAAAACAAGGCGTCATTTTTTCACTGAACTTCGTTTCTAAGAAAAGTGAAATTAGAGTTTAAAAAATATTTTTTTACAAATTGTTTTTAAAAAAGTAGAATATTATTAAATTGCTGAAGTAATTCACAACATTATCAATTTTTCAGGATGGTTTGTAACTGGAAAAGGTTTCCAAGAAACGTTGGAATGGAGTTCCAGAAAATATGCTTTTTTTGTGCAGTTATTCTGGAAAATGCTGCAATTAGTGAACTGCTAAAGATATCTATGTATTATGATATGCAATTTATGATTGACAATTTACATGAAAAAATTGATAAATAAGAGTTCTGGAAAATATGTTTTTTAAAGCAGTAGTTATTTTCGGATTTTTCTTCAATCATTAAGTTTCAGGAAATGTATCAATTTTCTAATACATTTCTTACCGAAGACAGATCCCACCTCTTTCAATGTTTCTTCATACCCTTCACCTTTTCTACTGTTTCTTTATTCCCCTCACCACTTCACATTACCCTTCACTTTTTCTGGTGTTTCTTCATTTCCCTTCACCTCTTCTCAATACCCTTCACCTTTTTTAATGTTTCTTGATTTCCCTTCAACTCAAATTATGCTTGAAAAGGCAAGCAGCAATATCATCACAACCTGGTGCAGAATCACCCTGAAGCTCCAATATGCAATTTGTTTAATCCAAATCATAAAATGCTGCAAAACCAAAAACAGTGAACACATAGAAAGCAACAAATAAAAACAATACACAAGTGGACTAGAATTTTGTTTAAATTGAAGCTAAATGGAATGCAGTCAAGGTCAACCGAAAGAAATATGGAAGTACTATGGTTAAAATCCGTTACTGTTTCAAATTTGCCCTACATTTTAACAACGGTACTTTTGTATTTTCTCGGTTGACCTTGACTGCATTTCATATAGCTTCAATTTTTTTATTCTAGCCCACTTGTGTATTGTCCTTGTTTGTTGCGTTCACGGTTTCTGGTTCTTGATTTTGACACTTGGTGCTCCTCCCACCAGTGGGCGTGACTTGTACCAGTGGGTGTGACTTGTACCAGTGGGCGTGACTTCTTATGACTTGCTTGGACAATCCCAGACCTTTGATGAAGGTCTTAGCCAGTAATATAATTCTATGTTTAGAATATATATATTAAGCTTCTGTGTATTTTCGTTCTAGTTTGTTGAGATTGATAATGGTGTAAAACCGAAAATAGTATCTCACGGATTTCATTAAATGAGGTTGTGACAACTCTAAGTCTTATTCATCAACTACTTTATAAGCTTGAAAAAATCATGAGAAATTTGTATTATGCATTCTCTTTTTAATCAAGTTTTTCTCGTTTATTTCAGGTAATTAATTCTCTCCAACACAACTTTCAACTGTGTCTTCTTGGTGAGTTAATTCCAGCTATGAATTATCATACTTTTTCAGTTGTAATTGTGGAGAATTGATGGATAAAATGTGAACCGAAAAAAGAATTCTCATTCGAGAGTTTAAGCGTTTTTCAATTTCATTCACAAAATCAATTCACATCAGTGCATAATCAAAGAATTTCCCTGATTTGCTTCACATTAATTATGTAATATTCCAGTGGTAAAATATGTTTTATAAATAAAATTATAGGCATTTCATTGAAAACTGAAAAATTTGCGAATTAGCTTAACATCCAAATATGACATACTTCTAGCCAAGGAGTAAATGGAGGAGTAGGAAGAGGCGTAGAGAAAAGGTGAAGGGGGAGTAGGAAGGAGTTATAACATAGTGTGAGCATGAAAGAGTCTCCCAAAAAAAAGTATTGGTTTCCCAGTGTCTTTAATGGGCATGATTTACCGAGTGTATAGGAAGACGTTACAACTTTTATAAAATTGCTTAATAGAATAGAATAGGAAAATCTTTAATTCACTCAAAATTACATAACCTTAAGCTAACCTGAAAGATTACTTGACAAGGTTCAATACAACAAATCAAATTTATTTTTACAATAAAAATTTATGGAAGATTATTTTTACAATAATTAGAATTCAACAAACTTAATCAAATTAGTACTATTTTTAAATTACAATAATGTTAAGTTAATGAATTTTCAAATAGTTTGAATGCTTTAACTTATGACGTATGACATTTATAACTTATGACATATGACATATAACTTATGACAACTAACTAAGTCTTATAACATTGTTGAAAACCCCCTTTACTACGGATATTGACAACTAGAGGTAATCGGTGAATTTCACAACAGAAAAATATTTCGCCGGGAATTGAACCATGAATCTTCCAATCCCCGGTAAGACGCCTTGATAATCACTGCATTCAAATGCAATTCGCGCACTAGCGAAGGTCTTTGGCATAAATTACAGTATTGAAGGGAATTCGAAATAAATGTTACATTATTCTTGTTCTGCATATAAATGCCAAAAATCTGTTAACTTTCTTAGTAATGGCAAAGGTGATATTGTGGAAGGTATCCATAATGAATAATAAGACGAAATTGTCACAACCATATTATTAAAACTTCGAGAAACTAGTTTCGGTTGTTACACCATTATCAATCTCAATCAATCAAACTGTTTGATTGAGATTAATAATGGTGTAACAACCGAAACTAGTTTCTCGAAGTTTTAATAAATTAATGTGGTTGTGACAATCAAACTGTTTGATTGAGATTGATAATGGTGTAACAACCGAAACTAGTTTCTCGAAGTTTTAATAAATTAATGTGGTTGTGACAATCAAACTGTTTGATTGAGATTGATAATGGTGTAACAACCGAAACTAGTTTCTCGAAGTTTTAATAAATTAATGTGGTTGTGACAATCAAACTGTTTGATTGAGATTGATAATGGTGTAGCAGCCGAAACTAGTTTCTCGAAGTTTTAATAAATGTGGTTGTGACAATTTCGTCTTATTATTCATTAAAAATCTGTTATTTTCGTAGAAATTCAATTTTCAACCAACTACAGTATCGAAATTAGAACAGGATACCTTCTGAAACATTTGTCCACATTGTTTGTACACAACAATGATAAAACAATCCCGTAATTGGAAGTAGTTAGAGATGTTGTTGTTTTTCTCCAGTTTTCATGGTCCAGTGGCTTCAAGCGTTTCCACACATTTTTCCGACCTTGTTTTCCCAGAAAAACTCAATCAATTTGACAGTTTTCCTGTCCTGCAATCGTAGATTTTCAGCTGGTAAATTGCGAGTTTCCTCGTTCGTTAGCGATTTGAATTGATTGTTGGGCTACTGGAGTTTGAAATGACTTACGATGAGTCAATCACAGATAAAAAGAGATCAATGGAGGTTTGATTGGAATTGTTTGTCGTTTTAGTTCTGTGAACAATGTATGAAAATGTTGATCTTTATTTCTAGAACTGAGATAACTTTATTCACTTCTATTTCGGTTCACAGTAGGCTCAAGACACATCATATAAAATCGTTGAAGCAAAATATTTCTCCATTTATTTTCGGAAAAACTAGCTCTTCTACCAAAAGCATTAAGGAGTGCATTTTTGATCAACGGCAGATTTGTGGTAATCGAACGGCCGCCATCTTTGAACATGTTCTTGTCCGAAAGGACTCATCGAAAATACGAATATCGTCTTTTCATTTATTTGGAAATTATTTAGTATCAACCAAGTATGTTTTCAGGAGAATTCAGTAAGCATATCACCGACATTTTCAAGCTAAAAGGAAAAACTTAGAAACAGGGGCAAACGCAGGAGTTAATGGAGGTAATGTTCCCTCCGAAATTCTAGCTCATTAATAAAAAACTTCTTGTGTTTTTATGAAGGTAAGACCCTTTTTTCTGAAAAATAAATCAACGAATTGAAAACTAAGCGGTCACTATTTTTGACACACTGTATCTTCTGGAACCATTGATTGGAAATCCGAATAATATGACATCCCTCATTTTGTAGGAACTATTGTCGTGTTCATGTTCATAGGGGTAAAGGTTTTCTTGAAAACCGGACAGTCTGTTTTCAAGATAATGACAGAAAACTAAGAAACGTCTAGATTTTCATGATAACTCAAGAGAACGACGAGGATTAGATTATTTACTTTATTCATGTAGATTAAAAAATACACTGTCTCAGATTCTAGATTCTGATAGTTAATTAAAATATAGTAATATACAATATTATTTTTCTGTGAATTTTACAAAGCTCAACTTTAGAATTATTCAACGATATGAATATGGGATGCAATTTGATAACGATAATATGATTGTGATGTATCAAAGTTTGAACATATGAATGTCAGGAAAGAGAGGAAGTAGATGAATATGAAGAGAGGGTCATGAGAAAAAGGTAAGGAGAAGTAGGAAAGGAGAAAAAGGAGAAGGAAGATAGAGGAATGAAGAGGAAGAAAAGTAAGAAAGAGGATGATGAGGAAGGGAGAGAAAGAATAAGAGGAGAAGAAAGGAGAGGCGGAGGAGAAAGACAAGGAGGAAGAGGAGGAGAAGGAGTAGTAGGAGGAGGAGGAGGAGGAGAAAGACGAGGAGAAGGAGAAAGACGAGAAGGAGGAGAAGGAGCAGTAGGAGGAGGAGGAGGAGGAGGAGAAAGACGAGGAGAAGGAGAAAGACGAGAAGGAGGAGTAAGAGGAGGAGGAGGAGGAAGAGGAGAAGGATAAGGAGAAGGTGGAGGAGAGAAAGGAAGAGGAGGAGAAGAAGGATAACAAGGAGAAGGTGGGGGAGCGAAAGAAGGAGGAGGGTGATGAGGAGGAGAAGGAGGAGAACGACAAGAACAAAGAGGGAATGAAGGAGTAGGAGAAATAGGGAAAGAATGAGGAGAGGAAGAAAGAGTAATGGTGAGAAAGAATAAGAGAATGGACAGGAAGAATAAGAGGAGAAGGAAGAATTGGAGGTGAGGAAGGTGAAAGAGGAGGAGGAGGGAATCGATGAGTGGGAAGGAAGAGGAAAGAAGAGAGAGGAAGGAAAGGAAGGGTGAGAATGAAGAGGAAGGAAGAGGGTGTGTTGAATAGAAGAGGAGGTCGTGGAGGGGGAAGATTAGTGGTAAGACAAAAAAAAAGAAAGGAGGAGAAGGAAGAGAATGGTGAGTATGAGGAGGAAGGAAAAGGAAGAAAAGAATAGAAGAGGAGGTGGAGGAGAAAGAGTCGAAGTAGGAGAAAGAGAAGAAAGAGTAGTAGGAAATATTGAGAAGAGTTATTACTAGCGAATCACAACAAAAACTCGAGTGAAGTTGGTTTAAGAGAGGAAGGATGAGCATCATGATGAAGTAAGGGGGAAAGTGGTCCTATGCTTGAAAGTTTTAAGAAGCTTAAAAATTGAGAAGCATTCTTACGCTCACGGCTCACTCAGGAATAAGGAGCACTGCAATGCATTTCACTCCATAGCACCAAAACTTGGAGCACAGAACTTATATAATATACACTTCTCATCTCAAGAGTTTTAATGTACTAAGGCTGTGTTTATTCCGATGTCTGTTGGTGTAATTCCTTGTACGGTAGGTACGGTATTATTGTCGGTATTATTCTGCTGCCAGGAATAAAGCAGTATATCAACCATTGTGGGATGTTCTGGATTTGAATTATCTCTTTTCTAAAAGTCGTCAATCTTCTTCTTTTTATTAGTCTTATTCTTTTCCTAGCTACTTCGTTTTATCTTCTTCAGTTTTCCATTTTCTTCTTTTTCTTCTTGTTGATGTTTTTTCTTATTCTCCTTTCTCCTCTACTTCTCCTTCCTATTTTGTTCTTCTCTCCCTTCCTCGCTCCTTCCAATGAAAACCACAAAACATGAGTGGAAAACCACAAGTACTAGTGGAAGAAGAGGACGAAGAGGAGAAAGAAGAATAGAGGAAGAAGAGGAAGTAGATGAGAAGGGAGAGAAAGAGAAAGTGTAAGGGGAAGAAAAAAAGGAAGAAGAAGAGAAAAAGGAAGAAGAAGGAAAAGAAGAAGAGGATAGCGACGAGGGAAAAGAAGAGGAAGAAGAGGGAGAAGAGGAGGAACAAGAAAAATAAGTAGAGGAAGGAAGAAGGAATAAGAAGACAAAGAGAGAGAAGAGGAAGAAAAGGAGGAAGAAGAAGAAGAAAAAAGAAGATGAGGAGAAAGAGGAAGCAGAGGAAGAAGAGGAGGAGGAAGAGAAAAAAGGGGAACAAGAAGAGGAGAAAGAAAAGAAAAAAGAAGCGGATGGTGTCGTGAAAGAAGAGGAGGAAGAGGAAAACGAAAAAGAGAAAGAGACGAGGAAGAAGATGAGGAGGAAGAGGAAACAGAGGAAGAAGAGGAGGAGTGATAGAAACAGGAAGGAAACGAGGAAGAGGAAGAGGAAGAAGAGGATTGAGACAAGTAAGAAGAAGAGGAAGAGGAGGAGTGAGAGAAACAGGAAGGAAACGAGGAAGAGGAAGAGGAAGAAGAGGATTGAGACACGAAAGAATAAGAGGAAAGAGAGGAGGAGGAAGAGGAAGAAGAAGAAGAAGAAGGAATGGAAGAAGAAATGAAAGGAGACGAGGGAGAGGAAGCAGAGGAAGATGAGGAGGAGCAAGAGAAAGATGAGGGGGAAGAGCAAGAGGAACAGTGAGAAGAGGATGGAGACGAGTAAGAAGAAGAAGAGGAGGAGGAAGAAGAAGAGGAAGAAGAAGATGAAGTAGAATATAAAGAGGAAAAGGAAAAGAAATTTGGAAAAGGGAAAGGGAAAAGAAAAGGAAAAGGTGATGGAAAAAGAAAAATAAGACAAAGCAAGTGTGGTCGATGAGAAGATGAGTTGAGTTTCGGTGGGGAGGGAGAGCGTGAGAAATAAAACTTGGAGAAGAAAGGGGTGTGGAAAGAGATGAAGAAAGAATGAGAAAAAGAGTGGGGTCGGATTATGGCAGACTGAGATTAAAGTTGTTGATACGTTCTTGGTGAAATGGAAGAATATGTCTGCACGTAAAAATTTCGGTGTAAAGATGGATAGAAAAGAAAAGAAGATGGTGAAATAGACTGGATGAGAGCGAGTGAGAGAGAAAATGAGTGATAGCAGAGTTGGAAATACAGTTCGACTTTCCTCAACTTGAATATATCATTGGCGTATATCTCTCATGTCAAAATATTTCCCGGGCCTTCATGGCGGGAAAATTTCATTCGGGTCATCCATTTTGATGTAGACTGACGTGGATCTGTTTTCTTTTTCCTTATTCTTTTTTCTCTTCTCTTTCTCCCTCATATTACAGTGCATTTGCATAATGGTCGTGAAAGGTCTTCTGCACGGATTCGCTCATTTTTCTATTCCTGTTTTTTTGTGTTTCTGAAAAGAGATCTGGACTATTTCACTGGTTTAGCGAAAATATGTTGTATGGAAATCCTTGTCTAGCCGCCATTTATGTTAGTTGAAGCTATACATAAGGCTGAGCTCACAAAGACGTCTTCCATTTTCGGGAGTCTGATTTTAGAGAAGTCTTAGACCTAAAAGATTGGATGCCCTACATGTTTCATATCTCAAAGATGTAATTTTTTAAAAGATTGCATGAGTATGATATACGTACATGTTTCAAAACCCAAAACCGCAAACTCTGAAAAGATTGCTTAGGTAATATTTCACCTATCCTGAGGTAACTCGGTGTTTTTAAGAGAGAGAGAGCAAGAGAGAGAGAGAGAAAGCAAGAGAGAGAGCAAGATAGAGTGAAAGAGAGAGGGTGGGAGAGAGAAGGTAAGAGAGAGAGAGAGAGCAAGATAGAGTGAAAGAGAGAGGGTGGGAGAGAGAAGGTAAGAGAGAGAGAGAGAGCAAGAGAGAGTGAGCAAGAGGGAGAGCAAGAGGGTGCAGGAGAGAGAGAGGGCATGAGAGAGCAAGAGGGAGCAAGAGAGAGAGAGAGTGAGCAAGAGGGAGCAGGAGAGAGAGAAAGAGAGTGAGAGATCAAGAGGGAGGAGGAGAGAGA
Source organism: Conomelus anceps (assembly GCA_948455865.1). Lineage (NCBI taxonomy): Eukaryota > Metazoa > Arthropoda > Insecta > Hemiptera > Delphacidae > Conomelus > Conomelus anceps. The sequence continues at coordinate 9,952,958 of OX418216.1, forward strand.
GCACGAGAGAGAGAGGGCGAGAGAGATCAAGAGAGAGAGAAAGAGAGAGAGCAAGTGTGTGATTGATTGATTGATTTCTTTATTCATGCAAATAATAGTTGGACAGTTACTAGTATAAAATACAATATATAGGCATCACCAAGTATTATTACATAAAACATTATCAGTTACTTATTACATAAACTTTTAACTATATACAAACATGAAATTATTACTGAAAATGATATTAATATGATATACAGAAAAAAAGGAAAAAAGCTTGGTGATACATTTGTATGAAAAGGCGAAGTTAGGGACGGTGTCCCTCTCTTACACTTAACCTATAAATTCTACCTGATAGTGTCTACACATTATGAAATTAAATAAATTTTAATAATATTAAAAAAAAGAAAATAAAATAGAATAATAATAAAATTAAATAGAATGAACTAATAAAGGAAAAAAAAACTTATAACTAACAGGGTTTTGCCAAAATTTCCCACGCCATCACTCTAGGGCTGAACAACCATAGACATCCGCTCAAGAAAATGCTTCCTCAGTGAAGAAGCAAAACCTGTCCGGCTCTCCAAATTCCTTATTGCAGTTGGGAGTGAATTCCATATTCGACAACCACTTACAACAAATGATTTGTTGTAACAACATTTGTGAGAGAGGGGACGAGAGAGAGCAAGAGAGAGAGCAAGTGTGTGAGAGAGGGGCCGAGAGAGAGCAAGAGAGAGAGAGTGTGTGGGAAGAGGGAAGGGGTCCGGAAGGGGGGCATGGAAGATTAGCAGGAGGGGGGGGAAGGTCAAAGGTCAAGGTTGCACTGGATCTGTATATTTTTATACTACTGATGTAAGCCAGCTCTTCCATACTCTTTTTTTCTATTCTATCTTTTTTCGAAGAATGAAGCCCACATCGGTCTTAGACCTGTGCTTGGGTGATGAATTAGGTCATGGAGGAAATGGTAGACCTACAATAATTGTAAATTATTCAATTTACAAAATTATTTTCGGTAGGTTCTGAACCACCGGGTTAGTGATAATAATGCTTATAACATCGTCATAGAAGCACGGTCACCCGTTCAAACGCAGTCTTGAGCGGTAGTGACTGAACATAAGGGTCTCTCCACCATACGCTTACTACTATTATTATTAGACGTAAAACTCCCAAAGTGGAAGACGCTGGGTAAAGATGGTTCATTTTTTGGACTTTTTCTTCTTGTTTGCCCACCAGCTTTTCATTTTTTGTGCGAATTCAGCTTTTCTCTCTTCACTCCATTTTGTTCCAACTCTTGGAGGTTTTGTCTCTGGTATAACTTCCCTGGTATAGACTTCGCTTACTATTATTATTATTAACTTTTCATGTGAAATTTAACGACTTGCAAGTCGTTAAATTTCACATGAAAAGTTAATATTATAATATAATATTATATATATATATATATAATATTATAATAATATATATAATATTATAATAATATATATAATATTAACAACGCAGTTCGTCATGGAACAAGAAATCCAGGAATATTATTATTATTTATCAACCATTGAATACATTAAAAGCCGTATTAGATTGGATTTTTGTCTACCCTCTCTCCAACTTGGTATGGCACCCGTTGGTGATCCCCCCCCCCCCCCATAGACACGCTGTCCGCTACACCACTGGTACCTACGTACTATACTAAGATATCATTGTAATCTCAACTACTCTGTCCCCTCTCTCCCAAAAGCAAAATCCTGGGTGCACCAATGACTGCAACAAACAGAGTTAACTATTTCAAGATCTTCAGCAACTATAAGTGAAAGTAAAGAAGGTTTATTATTGTCGAAACACGTATAATCGTAGATAATCAACACTGGTTACTGTAGCATCAATAAAATTCACTATTCTTTACTCTGTTCAGGGGAATGGGAGACGATGTAAACAACGATGCACGTGCGAGAGTGTATCTTCGAACAACAAGACCGATTCACAGTTAACTACAGAAATACAATATTAAAATTTTGTGAAAAGCAGTTTTGGGCAATAGCCTGTTGTATTCACATTGAGTGTATTCTAGTTGAATGAATAAATAAGTAAATAAATAAATAAATGAATGAATAAATAAATAAATTGATAAATGAATAAATAAATAAATGAATGAATGAATAAATAAATAGATAAATTGATTAATTAATTAAAAAAGAAATAAATAGATAAAAAATAAATAAATGAATGGATGAATGAATGAATAAATAAATAAATAAATAAATTAATTAATAAAGAAAGAAATAAAAATAAATAAATGAATTAAAAAAAATGAATGGATGAATGAATGAATGAATAAATAAATAAATTGATTAATTGATAAAGAAAGAAATAAATACATAGAAAAATAAATAAATGAATGAATGGATGAATAAATAAATGAATGAATAAATGAATGGATGAATAAATAAATAAATACATAAACAAATGAATATATAAATAAATAAATAAATAAACAAATAAATTAATGGATAAATAAATACAATTAACGCACAGTATATAATTGAACCAGTAACTGTAACAGCGAATGTGAAACTGAACTCAGTGTGAACTGGTAGAAATTAATCGATCGGTCTACAGCTGATATGAGTCATCACTTTTTCACTCACACATACGCAAACGTTTGTTTAGGTTTGTCTCCCGTTTGCGTGAACAGAGTATAGTTAAACATCTTCATAATTTTGAACTTGGATTTTCCAATTGAAAATTTGTAAGGGAAGTAGTCATGTACTGTGCCTCTTGTATATATTGTTTTCTATTTTGAGGCCACATAGGACCACTTTAGTCAATAGTTCAGTCATTTCTACGTCCTCGCATCAGCCTAGACTCTAATTTCTTCCTCCAATATTCCTTCATTCTATCAGATCGTTGTTTTCTGATCACCTCTGGAACCTCCACTGTCCTTTGTCTTTCTGGTCTTTCAATGTTAAACTTATTTGTTCGTAAAATTTTGTTAATTTTTATTCTATCTGGAGCATCTTCAATTCTCAGACCAATTTCTTGAAGATCCTTTAAAATTTGTGAAACATAAATTCCTTGGGTTTTTCTATTGATATTCCTCATGACTAATTGTTTTAAGGTTCTGCTATCGGGCATCCTGAGCATGTGGAAAAAATGGGAAATTCTTCGTTTCTTCATGACGCTGATAATTGGCTCTATATTACTGTAATTAATTATATATCTTTACTTTATAGTTTTTTGTAATAAATGAAGAAATAGAAATATAAAGGAGTTGGGATATTAGTTTTCCAAATCAATTGGTTTGGACCCCACCTAGTACTGTGGGTCCAACTTATCAATCATCATCATCATCCAACGTAGCACAGGTCTCAGACCTATATGGGCTTAATCTTCGGGATAAAATTGAAAGAGTTTAGAGTTACTGAAATAGGTGGAAAATGTCTGGAAAATATCCAAAAGATACAAGTTTTCGTACAATGAACAAGCAATTGTAAGACATCGATCGACATCATGTTACAGACTTGACCTCATGACTTTTACCATGCTACATTTAACAAGTGACTCGCTTCTAACAGAGAAAGACAAAAAACACAGGTTCAGAACTTCTGGTTGATGTCACACGCTAGTCAAGTGCTACCTTTATTCCGTTTTGAACTCTCTTTTCTCTTTCTCTTTTCTCTTTCTCTATCTCTTCTTCTTATTCTTTCTCCTATTTCTCTGTTTTCTGTATTTACGACGACATAGAACAGTTGTTGTGCTGCCATAAAATTGCCACTGGACGCTTCTGAATGCTCTTCAATCTCCCTAAGACAGAAACCTTCTACTTACTCTTTCTGTCTGTTTCATTCTTCTTCTTAGTATTATTCTTCTCTTTCTTCTTCTCCTCCTCCACCTCCTTCTCCTTCTTCGTTCTTCTTAAGAGGACAAGAGCCGCTGACTAGACAAATGAGAAAAGAAAGGAAAAGAGAGGCGTGAAAGAAGGAGAAAGGAGAGAATGAAAGGCGGGAATGGTTCATAAAAGGTAACAACAATAATGACCTGCAAAGTGAATGAGAGATAATGATATGAAGAATTTTCGGTAAAGAGTGACAACAAAAGATCAAAAGCGAAAAACAGGAAGAAAAACAAAAAACAAAAGAAGAAGAGATGGAAGATGACGAAGAAAAAGTGGAGAAAAAGGAAAGATAAAAGAAAATATAAAGACGAGAAAATGGAGAAAAAAATATATAGAAAGTAAAATGATGAAGGAGGGGGAGAAGAAGGAGCAGGAGGAGGACGGGGAGTAGATGGAGGAAGAGGACGGGGAGTAGATGGAGGAGGAGGAGGAGAAGGAGGAGGAGGAGGAGGAGGAAGAGGAGGAGGAGAAGGAGAGGTGGTAAAGAATGGTGATGGGGAAGAAGAAGGATAAGAAGAAGTAGATGAGAAGAAGAAAAAGGAGATGAGAAAGAGGAGAAGAAGTAGAATAAATCGGTGACGGAGAAGAAAAACGCGAAGGCGAAGGAGAAGGGGAAGGAGGAGAAGAAGGAGACGAAGTAAAAAAGAAGGACATTAAGATTAAGAAAAGAGGAAGGAGAATGGAAAGGATGAGAAGATCAAGAAGAAGAAGAGGTGGAGAAGAAGAAAAAGGAGAAGGGAAAGGAGGAGAACAAGAAGGAGAAGAAGAGAAGGAGTAGGAGTGGAAAGAGAAGAAGAGAAATAATTATGGTCAGGAGAAGAAGAAGGAGAGAAAGAAGACGGATGAATAACGAGAATAAAAAGAAGAAGAAAAATGAAAACTTTAAGACTATGCAGAAGGGGAGGGAGAAGAAAAAGGAGACGAAGAAAAAAGAGAAGAATAAGAAGAAGAAGATGAAGAAGAGAAGAAGAAAAAAAAACAAAAAAGACTAAGAAGCATAAGAAAAAGTAGAGAAAGTAAAACTCTAAGGCTTTGCAGGAGGGAAAGGAGAAGATAAAGGAGACGAAGAAAATAATGACAAGAATAAGAAGAAGATGATGGTGATCGTAGAAACTGATGATGGGAGGAAGATGAAGGAGAAGATTGGTATTGGTTGATGAGGCAGGTAGAGGTGAGGCTTAGGCGATGTCCTTCATCGCTGCTAGCCTGGAGGACATCTTTTAAAAGTGGGACAGTACAGTGAGACCGTTCACACAGGAGAATACCTTACAGGGTTTTTGTTGTCGCCAACAGTGTCATTAATCTTTGGTCTATTGTTGATGATGGAGAAAGGAGGGGGAAGATTGAGGGATTATGAGGGGAAAGGTAGAGGAATGCGAAATGAATGGAAGGGGGAAAGTGGATGAGGTTTGTGGTGGAATGAAGAGATAGAGAGAGAGAGATAATAAATGAATAGAATCAAATTCATTTGATTTTGATTGAAATAACTGATAAAAGGTTTTTTTTAGAAACCACAGTGGATGTCAGATTGAAAAGTGAATTTAGATTATAGTGTTACGGGTTCTATGTCTAAAAAAACGCTGGCAACACTTAAATTTATCACTCGCACTTTATTTACACAAATAATCACAACACTCACTGATCAGTAATGCCTTACAGAAAAATAAGCAATTAAAAACAGATAAATCGATATTGTTCAGCTAATAACGAGATTTCAATAAACTGTACAAAAATCAATCACTAAAAGTTAAAAGGCCGATCTAGTATTAAATAAAAATTGTGCAATAAACTGTCCAATAATATTAAAAAAGAAACGTTGGAAGAAAACAATTAACTTACGTAGCACTAGTCCGTAATGCAATAAAAACTATTTAGTAGCTCACTGGTATGAATTAAATAGGAAAAAGAATTATCTCCATAGTCACTGAGAAAGAATTATTACTATATAGGCACAATATATAGAACTGTCACAACTTGTTTATCACGACGAATTTCAAAGACAACTGAACTAATTTACAAAAGTCTACCTCTATTTATATAATTTTTCATAATTGAGATATCTCCAGATTTTTCTTCAACTTCTAAATAAACAATCAAGGAAACTCGAACTTTTCGCAATATTCGATAAGACTCCATTAATCTCTAATCAAACAACTAGAACATTCTACAATGATCCAAGTAAACACCATAAAAGTGTCAAAAGCAGAGTAATTAATTGCTTAAATGTAAACATAGATATTACATAGTAGATAACACCGAGAACCACTGTTCCTTCTCCCTCTCTATTCTCGCTACAATAGATTCAGATGACTCAATTCATGCAAATTCACCGAGGAAAAGGGAAGTTTTTCTCAATTTTAACAATATATATATCATGAAAATGATTTGTAACACTGGATCCAGATTTTATTCTACAATTTCATATAATAATATAATAATATTATTTTACACATGACGGATGTTAATAATAGGGGTTTCTTGAGGCTGGTTTGGGAAGTGATAGCTGTGAGCCGTGGCAGGTATCTGTTCAATCAGATAGAGACAAGCTGCGTTCTCCTGGGTTCACTTTGTAACGGTGACCGATTAGATTGGTCAGCAAAAAAGACACTTTTCTCTGCTGCAAAATCACTTTATGATGGTTCGGAACCCACCTAAAACTGTAGGTCCAGCTCATCAATCACAATCATCCAACTCATTACCCATGCACAGGTCTCAGACCTATGGGCTTCATCCTAAAAAAAAAAAATATGTATATCATTAGGAGTGATAAGAAATTACTCTATCAAACAAAACATTGATTCCAACAACGTTAGGGTAAATCCTACTAAAACCATGATAAATTACATTGATTATTACCAATAACTGATTGTTTCTATCGTCTTCTTCTTTTTTACTTCTTCTTTTTCTTGGCTCTTGTTTTTTTTCATTTTCATCTTATTCTTGATTCTTGCTTTTTCTTTTTTTTCATATTCATCTTCTTTTTATTTGTTTTATTTTTCTTTTTCTCTTTCTTTTTCTTTTTCTTTCTCTTTCTCTTTATATTTTTTCTTTTTCTTTTTAGTTTCTTTTCTTTATCTTCTTTTTCTTGGTCTTCTTCTCCCGCTCCTCTTCCTATTCCTTCTCCTTCTCCTCCTCCTACTGTACATGTTTGTACAGTAGAAGAATAATGAGGGGGAAAAAGGGCAAATTGGAACTTGTAAGAGGATTGAGTGAAGTAGTTTTGGGTGAAAATGAGTGTGAAAGCAGGAATTGCTATAAGGTAATAAATTAATAGTCGATTAGCTCTTGAAAATGAGTGGTTACAGCTCCAACAATGTATAGCGATATATATTACACGAGTCCAAAAAATAATGAAAGAAAAGAGAAGATAGAATTGGAGAAGAGAGTTCAGCGAAGTAATGTTAGTGGAAATGAGTGAGGTATATATGTAGAATGCAGAAAGATATGATCAATTCTACCATAAAAAGTGTTGAATGGCATTGATCATCACTTATAAATCAACATTAATTTGATTATAAATGCATTGGAGTAAAAAGAAGAAAGATGTTGGATAAAGAAATGAAATTAAAAAAGGATTGAGTAGTATGTAAGAGGAGGAATCCCATGTTAAATGGATAAGCTTCTAATTGAACTTGATCATAACATAAAATTTGGACTTTGTAATTGAAAATTTGTAGAGTAAGAAGCAGTATGCTGTGCCTGTTGTATCTTTACTTTATTGTGATTTTTATTAAATAGATAGATAAAAAATGTTCACACCCATGAATCAATGTATTGTTACGGGTTCTATCACTGAAATAATGCTGGCAACACTTCAAATTAACACTTGCACTTTATATACAAAAATTATCCATATTCACCATAAATGTAATCAATTCTATAAAGAAAAACACAACCTCTAATTAAAAAAACAATTGATAGAAAAGTTAAACTTAATCAGTCAAATAAAAAAATTAAAGAAAAACTACAAGTATTAAATTAAAAAAAGTATATTCTAACAAAACCATAAAATTAAATAAATATATATAAACACCACCTAATAATCAGAAACGATTGAATCAATAATGTTCAGCTGATAAAGAATTTGTCATATTACTGTACAAAAACTAATCACTAACTGTATATAGGCCGATCTATGGTAAATAATAACTGTTCAATTGTTCAAGAAGAAACGTCCAAAATTAGAAATTGAAACACTTACGTAGCACAGGCCTGTCACAGTAATACAATAATAGCAATGAGTATTTGTTGTACACTTGCAAAAACTGTAAGGAAGCCCAAATAATACTGTTACGAGAGCAAACAAGCAGTTAATCACGCACTTGTTCTATTTATGTCATACAGATCTCGTGCCAGTGGAGTAAACAGTGCTTTATTCAGTCTTTAGAAAGTGTCAAGTGCAGAGACAAGTGTTTACTGTTTATGCAGCTTACTAATAGTTTAAAGACGTTGTGTTACTGTAGTTTTCATATAACTTGGCAGCAGTATGTTGGGTTCAGATGTGGCATGTCCCATCTGCTACACGCTGCCAAGTTATATGAATACTACAGTAAGTGATATTATTTGGGACCGTCAAATAACGAATTGGACTGTGCTTTTGTAAGTGATTAGTTGCTCTTTTTATAATTTATTTCTGCATTATTGTACAGTTTATTGGATTCTTGTTTCTTTTATTATTGATCGGCCTGTAATTACTTATTCATTAAATCTTGTAAATAATTACTGCAAATAAGTATGAGCTTGTCATTTGTTGATTTGTTTTTCTTTATTGAACTTACAATTAATTTGTATAAATAGACTAATTTTGTATGAATAAAGTGCAAGTGTGAACTTTCGTGTTGCCAGCCTTATTTTAGCTATTAGAACCCATAACAATACAGTCACAATATACTGCTTTTATCAATTTCTTACAAAACTGCCACTTGTTATGTCAACGAACTTTGAACAATGAATGAACTGGTGTTTACATGAGCATCCACTTTATATAAGTTTTTAACATTCCAGAAAGAACGAGAGGATTCTCTATTTTCCTAAAAAAATCCAAATACCCAGATAAGAGACGACTAGAACATCTTGGATGGATTGCAAGGCGAGGTGCTGAAGATGGGGAGTAAACAAAGCAAGCTCATTACAGCATCACTGAAAGCACGTATTGACACAGTCAGATAATGCTGAAAATACTTGTCCTTTCTTCCTAGCATTCCATAACAGTATACTGCATCATAATTGCAAAGAAGTGCAAAGGAAGGGAGAAAAGAGGAATAGAAAGTGGGGTAAGTGGAGGAGGAGTAGAAACTCCTTAGGGGGATACTTAAGGATTGTAAATATGAGTATAATTATCTGTTATAAACTAATTATTTTATCATCATCATCATCATCATCATCATCATCATATCATAGAAGAAATATGATGTTAGTATTAAGAGAGAAGAAAGATATTGAAAGGAGAGGGGAAATAAAAACGTGGGGACAGTGTTCAGTGCAGGAATTACAGGGGAGTTTTAAGTAGGGGATAAGATAGAGTGTGAAGGACCCCTTCACACAATCCCCAAGTGCAACCAGAAAATCCGGCGACCTTCTGTTGTAACGCGGCTCGCACTTTTGTCGCAAAGTGTGGGGGGTTCTAGCGATTTGGTGGGGGGTACCAGGGTTTAGGGGGGTCTTATTGTGTGAGGGGGCTTGGACACCCCTCACGAACCCTTTCAACACCCTTCTACTACCCTCTAACACCCCCGATAGTCGAGGGTCATTCATCTTGTCACCAGGACGTTTCAAGCCACACAGAAACTCTTTTCTTTCTTGACGGAGGTATTGCCGGAACGTGTGTGGTGGTTGTCCGGTTAAGGTGATGTCTGTCTGGTTGAAAGGGATCTGTCTAGTTTGGTTTTGTAAGTAGAAAATAGTACAATGGTTGAGCTGGTTTTACATGGGTAATGGATACTGAACTGAAACTGAAATTAACACTAAATTATCATTGTAGATCTAAGTTTGCATGGTCACCGAAAACTCAACTGAATCTGGAAATTCGTTATCACTGAAACCCTTTCATACAGTTTTGATAACATCTGACAATGCACTGTGGGAAAGTGATAGCCGTGAGCCCTAGCAGGTTCTGTTCAACCAGATATAGATAAGCTGCGTTCTCCTGGGCGCTCTTCGTAAGGGTGACCGATTAGATTGGCCAACAAAAAAGACACTGTTCTCCACTGTAAAATCACTTCACGGTGGTTCTGAACCCACCTAAAACTGTAGGGCCAGCTTATCAATCATCATCATCCAGCTTATTACACACGCACAGGTCTCAGACCTATGTGGGATTCATCCACAAAAAAAACAACTAAAAACTGTGATATGACTATGCAATAGACTTTGATACTGAATTATAATTCGAAATTGAATTTCCAAAAATGAGATTTTCATCAACATCTTAGTTTTACTGTGAGGTTTGTGTTGCACATTTTTTTTTTATCATCTTATTCAATTTTAAAGGAGATGAAAGCTAAGGAGGTGTAAAGAGGCATCATGGACGTCTGGGCTTCTAAAATAGTATCAATAGTCTGCTTTTTTCATATCCCTCTTCTTCTTCATCATCTTCACCTACCTTTTCTCCCACCTCTTCACCACCCACTTCTTCTCTTTCTTCCCTATACTCTCCTTTTTGTGATTCTTCATCTTCTTCTCTCCATTCTCCTTCTTCTTCTTCTTCTTATTTTCCGCCTACTCATCCTTCTCTTCTTTCTCCTCCTCTTTCTCCTACTCCTCCTCCTCCTTCCTCTTCTTTTTCTTCTTCTCCTTTTTCATCTTCTTTTCCCTTTTCCTCTTGCTCTTCTTTCTCTTCATCCTATTCGTCCTCCTCCTTCTTCTTCTACTTCTTCTTCTTCTACTACCTCTTCTTCTTCTACTTCTTTTTCTTCTACTTCTTCTTCTTCTCCTTATTTCTTTTCTTGTTCTCCTCCTCCTCTTTCTTCACCATCTCCTTCTTCTCCTCCTTCTTTTCTTCTCTTATTCCCACTCCTTTTCCTCCTCCCCCTTCTTCTTATTCCTCTTCTCCTCCTCATTCTTCTTCTTCTTCCTCCTCTTCTCCCTTTTCCTCTTCCACCGCCTTTTATTTCTCTTCTTCCAACTCTTCTTTATCTTTTTCCTCTTTCTCCTCCTCACCTTCTCCTTTTCTTCTTGTTCTTCTTACTCTTCCTCCTCTTCCTGCAATTCTTCTTTTTCTTTCTTTTCTTCCTCTTCTTTCTCTTATTTCCCTTCTTCCTCTTCTTTATCTTCTATCTCTTCTTTCTGTTCATCCTCTTCGTCCTCTTCCTCTTCTTTCTCTTCTTCTTATTCTTCCTCTTCTTTCTCTCCTTCTCATTCTTCCTCCTCCTCTTCTTTTTCTTCATCTTTTCCTTCTTCTTCTTATTTTTCTTCTTCTTATTTTATTCGTCAACAGAGACCAGCACGAAGACGTCCATAGAATTGATTACAGTATTCATAGTGTAATACCGAATAATTTCACTATTCTAAACATTTTTTGAATCCCATTCAGCATTTCATCATAGTTACTTAAATTGAACCCTTACTTACCTCAACACCGCTCCCCCCACCACCCTTCACACCGCAAAATCCTACAATGCAACTTTGCGTCATAAGTTGGTCAGACGTAAACTTTCTTCAGTGGCAGAACAAGTTAGTTGGAACTAGCTGGAGGCTGAATTTTGTAACAGCCAGCGTGTTTGGTCCTCATGATCCAACAAAGTAATTCCAACTCAGGATAATTGAATTCCCGTTACGTATATATAGTGAGCGACCATGGGGCTAGATATAAGAGGTGCTCAAATATATAGATATAAAGATGGGCGGTAGGTCACTAATGATGTGGTGGCATCTATTATGTGTACTATGTGGTTGCAGTTTGGGTTGTTTGGAAGTTTGCTCATCCATATATAATAGAACAATATTGCGAGTTATGTCACAATCTAACTGAATCTTGTAGGAGAGTGTATTATTGACTTTGGAGGTCGTATTGTAAACTTGATAGCTTGTTAGCGAGTAAACAAGTCAAACGTGATCGAGGCTTCTGTTTCAACTTTTTTCTTAATTGTTACAGCATGAGACATACGTATTGTTACGGGTTCTAATGTCTAAAATAAGGCTGGCAACATTAAAGTTCACACTTGCACTTTATTTACACAAATTAGTCCATTAACACACACTAATTGCTTGTTCAATTAAGAAAAACAGATCAACAAATGACAAGCTAATACTTATTTTCAGTAATTATTTACAAGAATCAATGAATAAGTAATTACAGGCTGATCAATAATAAAAGAAACAAGAGTCCAATAAACTGTACAAATGAATAATTAATTACAGGCTGATCATTAGTAAAAGAAACAAGAGTCCAATAAACTGTACAATAATGTAGAAAGAAATTATAAAAAGAGTTACTAATCACTTACAAAAACACAGTCCAATTCGTTATTTGACAGTCCCAAATTATTTCTCTTAACACAATGTCTTTAAACTATTAGTAAGCTGCACAAGCAGTAAACACTTATCTCTGCACTTGACACTGGAATCGGGCACTGTTTATACAAGGGCACGAGATTTGTAACACAATCTGACACGCGAGCTTTTACAAAAACGAACTAGCTTGTTCACGTGGACTTCTTTATATAGCTGTTGTAGTTGTATGATTCCAAGAATTGGAGGTCTGAAGAAATCTCAAGAAATTCAATTGAGCGAGAGAGTTGCAGACTTGAAGAAAAAGAGTGACAAAGACATTTGAAGACCAAGAGAATGAAGATCGGATGTCAAAGTCACGTCCAACCATGAAAACAATAGAACAATCGACGTAGAACGAGTGTGTAAATAACTGCTCCATTCGCTTTTGTAACAATATGTATAATACCATAGCTGATTCCAGCAGAAGTTAGCTCTTCAGAACTCAACATTATATTTTGGTTCAAAGAGGAGTGAGGTACTTTCCTTGCTGACCTAACAGAGTTGTATCTATGCCAAGCCCACCGAAACATATTCTGAAGCTCTATGCTTATCAGTCCACTCCCTCCTTTTACAGGGTCTGACTGCACAGTTGAGTGTGTATACTATCTAGGATATCTCTAAGATACTTCTTGCGTCCATGCTATCAATTGACAGAGACGTTGTTTGGAAAGCATCACAATTCATGTATCCTTTTTGTGTCTGAGATGAATAAAACTTGATGAACCTCAAGCTCAATGAGGCTCAATGTAATCTCAAGTATATCACATTAATACTTCAAATTACTAAAATATAAATACATTACACATACACATAGCATTACCCATAACACTACGCCTAACATTACACATAACATTACACATTACATAACGTTACACATAATGCATTACACATATTATTCTCGCTTTTACTCGCTGTGTAGCCTTTTGGTAAAAGAAGTTTGTAATGTCAAGGTTTGTTGACAACGTAATCGAGAATTGGAATTCCTGTTTCGATCATCAAAGTATTGGGTGAAATTAGATGATAAATAGATTGAAACCAGTTTAAAAATTATATGCTCAATATAACCTATTACAAAACGGAGATATTTTGTGTGTTGTAGCTTAAATATAAGATGTTGCAGATCTCCAACTGTATAAATTATCACAAGTACTTAAGTGTCAAAAATGGACGAATATTAGTTCAAACTTCGCCATATCATGTAAACTCATCATACTTAGATTGTCATTACTATAATTATTATCATTAAGATCATACAAATGAGATTATTGTATATGTACAATAGTAAACTCAAATTAGCTTTATTTGAGTTTACTATTGTATCTATAGGATCTTGATAATTTTGTTTTTAACCATTCATATGCATAAATTGTAAATTTACATGAGCTAAGAAAGATAATCCAATCTAATCAAACAAACGTATAAATTTAATTGATAGGGAGAACATTATGGGTAGTTCCACTTTGCCTTTGGGTAGTTTTAACTTGAGATATGTTCCAAAACCCGTAAGTGTTTGTCACATAACCCTTGAGTGTCCCATACCAACAAATGCCCTACTTGTATCATAGTTATTAGTATTACACTCTTATCCATTGGAAATGGTGGACCTACAATCTCCTTATATTGTGTGAATGGTAATAGAGCCGACAACATCAAGACAGCAGCTCGGTCACCCATTCAAGAACAGTCTTAAGCGCTTGTGACTGAACACCCAATTTGAATAGCCATATTAAAAGTCACTTTGAAAAATTAATGTCGATCTTAGAGTCGTGAAAAGGATTCAAATAAAAGATGTAGAGGAGATAAAAGAGATTGGAAGTGTGTAAGAGGGAATGGTGAAAACTGAGGCTTACAGTTTTTGTCGAGTTATGAGAGAAATATACATAGAAATGGCGTTGGCTTACGGCTGCGAGGTAAAGCTCAGCCTGTATCTCATCTGTCAAATAAACAGATGAGAAAATATTACCTTTAGGACAGCTGCATGTGTGGAAATCTCCTACAAAAGCAATAGGAAGTCTGGAGAATGCTCCAAGTGTTGGCAGTCCCACTATATTTCTTCCTGAATGACACAATTTATTATTATTCCTCCTCATTTCTTCTCCTTCTCCTTCTTCTTTCTCTTTCTAGGATGAAGGAGGAGGTAGTGCTCAGCTCACAGTTTGAGGCGTGGATCTGGTTATGAAACATCGTTCAATACCTATGCTGACATGAGTAGGATAAATGGTATGGAATCTGTGGTCTGATATGAATGCAGTTGAAAGCAGCCAATATTTCAGATGTAATGTACTCCAATGTAACGTACTGGATTATTGATTCTACTTCTATTTTTCATATATTATTGTTGACAATTATAAATCGGGGGCTTTTGATGCTGTGCTAGTGCTATCACCGTTGAGCAGATATAAGGAAGTGTGGGGAGGATAAGGATGAAAAGTGAAGGGATCAAGAATGAAGGTTGAAAAGAGGAGCTGGAGATTAGCTTCAAAAGATGATGTCGGTATCGCTGATATAATAGTAGTTTATACAATGATTTTATTTTGACCCTTATTAAGGCACGAGTTAGATGTAAGTTATAACACGAGCGAATGCGAGTGTTATAAATATCTCACGAGTGCTTTAATGGCCAAATAAAATCGTTGCATACACTATTTTATCTACGACCACTAGTATACTTTTAATTAAAACAATTTCATTTTACCTGTGACTGTCAGAGATACCTAACCTCTCATCTCAAATACGAGAAGTTATAGTAGATTGTTAGGTTAAAGCAGTTGGTGTAGCAGTTTGATCAAATCAGCTGATAGTTTCACAATATCGTATTACGATATTAATTCCATCAAAAATGCTTCTGATTGGTCCAGAACCCGTGTTATAATGTAGAACCTGTACTATAATGAGCTCATTATGCAACGGGTTTCAAAAAGCATTTCGAAAAGACAGCTGTTTTGGCATCAATTGTGAAACTGTAATGTATACATTATGACATGGTCGTAGATAAAGGAAATTTTGTTTATAAACTCAGTTTATAAGCTATTGCAAATTCCATTAGTATGGAAATTTTTTTTCTTGAGGGTGAAGCCCACATAGGTCTGAGACCTGTGCGTGGGTAATGAATTGAATGATGATGATGATGATTGATGAGTTGACCTACAGTTTTAGGTGGATTTCGAACCACCGGGAAGTGATTCTACAGCAGAGAACAGAGTATTTTTTGCTGGCCAATTCAATCGGACACCCTTATAAGAGCGCCTAGGAGTTTCGTAGCTTATCCCTGATTGAAAAGATACCTGCTACGGCACTCGGCTATCACTTCCCAACATCATGGGGAAGGAAGGATTTGGAGATGTATCCCCTGAAATTCTTAACTGACTCTGGAAAAAGCTTCATTTGTTTCTTTTATGGGGTTCAGGTAAGTTACTAGGTGATATCCCCCTCTCAGGAATATTTCCCCACTTAATATCCTCCCTGATGAACACAGATCACAATATCAACACTGAAACACAGATAATAATGTGGACACAGATTTTCATGTGACCATAGATGTTAATGTGAATACAAAATCAATGTATACGTTATTATAAAAACAAAGTAGAAACACAAACTCTCTGGTGACCATTGACGTAACGAGGCGGAAGTTATTAAAACATTCATGTTATTAAACATTCATTGAAACATTCAAGTGATAGCCGCGAGCCGTAGCAGGTATCTGTTCAATCAGATAGATAAGGTGCGTTCTCGTAGGACCTGTTTGTAACGGTGACCGATTAGATTGGCCAGCAAAAAACACACTGTTCTCTGCTGAAAAATCACTTCCCGGTGGTTCGGAACCCACCTTAAACTGTAGGTCCAACTCATCAATCACCATCATCCAACTCATTACCCACGCACAGATCTCAGACCTATGTGGGCTTCATCCTAGAAAAAAAAAAAAAAGAACATGCAAGGGTCTCCCCCCCACCATTGTTCTGAAGAAATTTACAACAAAATGTAATTGACAATAGAGAAATCTTTTTTGGAATGTTAGTAATATGTAAGAGTGATTGACTGGTGGGGGCATACCACCCCCCCCCCCACAACATAAGTCAACTCTAGTTACGCCACTACTGGTGACATCAGAGATGCCGTCACCATCTCATGAAGCTAATCTTCACAATAGACTGTTTCCATTTTGGTTTCTCTTTCAGGCGGTAAACGTTATAAGCTTCCTCCACTTCCTTATACATCCTTGATTGCCACGGTTTTTAATTGTCTGACATTGTTATTTCATATTGGTCGTTTAGTTCTTGTTTTCCCCGCTACTAATGGGTGTTTCTAGTCTCAGCCAATGACTGGTCTCCTATGTAGGCTTTTTTTGGAGGGAGAATCCCATTTAGGTCTGAGACCTGTATGTGGGTAATGAGTTGGATGATGATGATTGATGAGATGGATCCACAGTTTGAGGTGGGCTACGAACTATCGGGAATCGACCAATGAGAGGCTGCTAGGCTATAAAACAATAGTATTAGTCTTAACTTGTTATGTGAATCTAACGACTTGCAGTCAAATATTTGACTGCAAGTCGTTAAATTTCACATGAAAAGTTAATATTAACAACGCAGTTCGTCATGGAACAAGAAATTCAGGAGTATTAGTCTCTTTTAAAGGTGGGTCTAGTATCAGCCAATGACATGCCTCCAACTGCTTCCTAGAGCTCAACCAATGAGAGGCTCTCAGTTCATGAACCAATAGTATTCGTGGCCGTATCTAGCATTCTATTATCCTCCAATTGTATTCTATTCAATGGGCGTGTCTAGTATCAGGGCCTACTCCTTAGAGATGAGGCGTATTTACAGGAACAGGTATTTTTACTGAGTATTTGAATGTACGGACTAGCACCTAGTATTCGAAGAACAAACTACTCAGATATCTGTGAGTATTTCTAGAAACGAGTAAACTACGCGACTTCAAGTCCCCACTCCAATCTCACGGAGTGGGAGTGGAGCTTTGTAATTTGCAGTTGTACAGTAGCTATTAATAGCTCATTTCTCATTATAGAGCTATGCAACTACTCACTCTCTCTTTCTCGCTCACTCTCTCCGACGCTCTCTTTCTCTCTCTCTCTCTCTCTCTCTCACTCTCTCTCTCTCTATTCACTATACTCGATTGTAGGCGCATGCTTAGTTGCGTCAAAGACAATAGAATAATTACCTTAGATTGTCTTTGGTTGCGTATGGCGTACGCGCGTACTTTTCCAGTACACATACTTCTTGAGTAGGCTACTTGAGTACGAGTAGTTTGTTACTCAAGCGTCTCAAGACTCACGTCTTGCCGTCCGCGTCTCATTTCGCTACAGCACATTTGAGAGCAACTCAATAATAAGATTCGTGCTGTATTTAACGCGAGAAGCAGTAGTCGTACCAGTCTGCAGTACAATACTCGATACTGTACGATACTCTCTTGTACGTGTACTCTCTTACTCTGGCGAACTGGCTAATATAAAATACTAGCTAGTATTTTGGAACAGGTATTTGGAATAGGTATTAGAACGTACTTGTACTCGGAATACTTAGTATCAGAAAAACCTAGTACGACCCATCTCTACTACTCCTATGAAGATTTTGGCCAATGAAAGGCCTACAGTCAACGAATCAATAATTTTCGTCTATAAACTGTAAAATATATTTTATAACATTGCATTCTAGTTTTATTAATTTAGTTATTCATTTATTTATTTATTTTAGTTCGATTGAGATTAAAATTAATCATGTGAAAGTCGAATTCTAAGTATCTCTTGTTTTTAAATAGGAGTAGTGACTTTCACAAGATCGTTTCTATCCATCATGGGTAGCTATCACAATTACAAAATATTCACCATTGAGGAAGTCTCCAGTACAAATTAATAGCTCTTACAAAAATTTGTAATCAATTAATTTTTTTCTGTATATTTGTCAGTTTGTTAAATTGTCAGTTACTACAAACTAGCTTGTACAACTTTTTGTTTCATAAGTTTCTTAACAAAATACGAACTAGTACTACCTGTATTCGTGAATATATAGTTTTTATTTGTCCTGGATTTCTTGCTCCATGACGAACTGCGTTGTTAATATTAACTTTTCATGTGAAATTTAACGACTTGCAGTCAAATATTTGTTCACAATAAGTATAACTCACTTAATCTGTAGGCCGAGCGCTTTCGAATCTATGATAGATGGATCTTTCTATGAAGATGGATCTCATAGATTCGAAAGCGCTCGGCCTTCAGATTAAGTGAGTTATACTTATTCTTAACAAATATTTGACTGCAAGTCGTTAAATTTCACATGAAAAGTTTTTATTTGTCATTTTTACTGGTACTGTTAAGAAACAATCCCCAGGAAATTAATCTTCTGTAGTTTAGCCGTACTATGAGGAATTTATCTTAAGGTCCAAAATCTAGAGTGGAATGATACTGGAGGGGTTTCAGATATACCGAAGAGTGTGGGTTGAGATTTTGGGAGGTGTTTTAGGGGGGTCGAAGGGGGCTAAGGGGGGACGAGAGGGGCCGAGAGGGGTTCAAGGGGCACTGGACCACGCCCATATGTCACTGCTAAGTACTTATTTATGGGACTGGCTGAGAAGGGCACTTGGAGCATCTGAGTGGCTCTTTTAAAGCCAACCCACTATCAAACCTCGAATGCTGTTTGCCGTTCTCTGGAAGCTGAAGTCTTTTTAAACGGTGGACCTTTCCAGGGTCCAGGAGGCTATTTCTCATGTATTGTGGGATTAGGGAGGGTGTCCATTCAACAAGTTTGATATTTTTGGGGATTTAGGTTTGGTCAAGACTTGAAGAAATATATTTTTAGAGAATGAAGCCCACATAGTTCTGAGACCTGTGCGTGGGTGATTAGTTGAATGATGGTGATTGATAAGCTGGACCTACAGTTTTAGGTGGGTTCCGAACCACCATGAGCTTATCTTACAGCAGAGAACAGTGTCTTTTTTGCTGGCCAATCCAATCGGTCACCGTTACAAAGAGTGCCAAGGGGAACGCAGCTTATCTCTATCTGATTAACAGATACCTGCTACGGCTCACGGCTATCACATCCCTATTATATTATAGAAGTGAGTTTTGATAATCCTGTAGGTTGTATATGTTCAAATTTTCTTGATTATTGTTATTTTAATTATTTGTTATTCAAATTGATGATATCTCTTCTCTCCCTTTGGTGCTGTAAGACTCGATAATATTGCTCTCGTTTGTAATTTGTTTGTTATAAGAAAAATATTATTGTTATTATTATTATTATTATTATTATTATTATTATTATTATTATTATTATTATTATTATTATTATTATTATTACCCCAGTATAATAATTTGTAGACACTTATTTATTGCCCCCAAAAAGGCATAGCTTTTGCAAAAGTTTTCAAAACGTATTTGAAATATTAATTATTATAATATTATTTTTATTTATTTTGAAAGAGATTTGAAATCAACCCTTGTCTGTTACTCTCTCACAGGGTGGGAGAGGGTCTCTCGCTTACTCCCTCACATGCTCTTTTTTCTATAACATTTAACTCTTTCATTATTTCTCTTCAACCTTCAACTCTTTCTTTCTCTCTCTTCAACCTTATACTGCTTCTATTTCTCTCATACACTTTCTTACTCTTTTTTACATTCATCTCTTGCCTGCAGGGTAGATGATATCAATTTCATATTGCGTCGCATTTCCTTGAATTAGCTTCATTTTGTGGAAAATCCTGGATGAAGATTTCTGACAAAATTACTTCAGAGAGAAGAAGAGTATCAAAGTGAGATAGGTGGAAAAGGTGACAGTTATTAAAAAATGGATGTAGAGGATAAGAAGATGTGGAATGGAAGAGAATGAAGGGTGATGATGAAGATGTAAAAGTATAAGAAGGAGAAATAGTGGCGGGAGCCGGGAGGTAATGGTGGAGAGAAAGGTGATGTGGGGAAAAATGAAAGAAGAAGAGAAGGTAGAGGAGAAAATGTAGGAGGAGGCAGAGGAGAAGAAAAGGAAGACTAAGAGGGAGACAAAGAGGGAGACGAAGAGGGATAAGAACGACAAAAAGAGGATGTAGAAGAAGGAGGAGAAGAAGAGGGAGAGAAAAAAGAAAGAGAAGATGAATAAAAAAAAGGGAGAAGAATTGAAGAAAAACAAGAAGATGAAGAAGAGGGGAGAAAGAAGAAGAACAAGACGAAGAAGAAGGAGAAGTAGAAGAAGAGTAAAAGAAGAAGAACAAGTAGAAGAAGAGGAAAAACAAGAAGAAGAAGGAAGAGGAGAAGGAGGAGAAGAATAAGAAGGAGAATAAGGAGAAGAATAAGAAAAAGAACAAGAAGAATAGGGAAAAGAACAAGAAGAAAAACAAGAAGAACAAGAAAAGGAAGAAGAAAAGAAGAAGTAGAAGAAGAGGAAAAACAAGAAGAAGAAGTAAAATATAAGGAGAATGAGAAAAAGAAGAAGAAGAAGGCGGTGGAGGAGAAGAAGAAGAAAGGGAAAAAGGAGAAGGATAGAAGGTTTATAGAGGGGAGTGAGTGTGTAGGTTGTGGGTGGGATGAAAGAGAGGGTGATGGTTAAGGGAGTAGGGGTGGTTGAAGGAGGAGAGGAGGAGAATAAGAAGCAGACAAAGAAGGAGATGATGCAGAAGAAGAAGTCATAGAAGAGCAAAAGAGGGCAAAGTGTGGAGAAGAAAATGAGGAATAATGAGAGGGTTATGGAGTAAAAGAAAGTAAAAGGAGACAAGCAGAGAATAATGATGACGATGGCGATGATGATAATTGTTGTGATTATGCCGATGATTATCTGGATGAGAAGCTGGAAAAGTGTGTTAGGAGGGGAGGATGGTGGTGGTAATAAGGAAAACTTGGGCAGGGCATATCGAAATAACATTGCAGTTAATTCAGTTTTCTCCGTTGTTGACAAGCAGGAGGAAAAATGATGGAAAGCGGCGGGGTTTCCCTTAAGCGACGTGATTAAGTGACACAAACAAAGTACTCAGAAACTTGTCGAGGGCTGTTCACTGCAAATAATATTCTGATGGGAATTTCAAAGCTGGCTTCGAGTTCATCGGTGATTGGATGAATGTCTTCTGTTGAGACAATTAGATGGATATTGATTTCTTCGAAAATAATCAGGGTTAAAGAATTGCAGAAAAATTATGCAATGATATCCATAATAAATAATAACGGCCGGTTAAATAAAGAGTTTAATGTCAGTTAACTAACTGTCGTAAGTGTGACAGCTTTATTTCTGTTGCACAATAGTTATTTATGTATTAAGAGCGTGAAGCGCGACTCTATCGCTCGAGCCAAAACATTTACTGCGCGACGCATAGCGGAGCGCAGTAATTTTGCGAGAGCGATAAAGAAGCTTCACGCGCGAATAACATACAATATTTTTCCTACAACTGCAGTTCTGGATTCCAACACAATAAAAGCTTGTAGTTTGTAACATCACAGACCATTCGCGGATTTGGTTAGCGTTCGCCATTGTTGAGGTTATGTGAATTTCACGGATTCCGTGATCCACCAATGAGAAGACATCAAAATCAAAACAGAAGCGTAAAGAAAACAGCTGGCGAGCGTAAAGTACTTTACCGCTTGCGGAGCAGTAAAGAGGTATTTTACAATTAGTTTTCAGTACGTAAAGAACTACTTTACGAGCAGTTGTAGGAAAAGATTCATTAGTTATTTTTCGTTAACCGATTGGGCACAATCTGGCAACACTATTATTTTATCAACAGCTGATTCTGAAGTTGAAAAAAAGACGAATAATTAGAATCATTTTATTTTTAAATATTTGAGTCATTATTCAACTATCTCAATATTATCATGTTCTTAATATATTTTATCCATTTTGAAAGGGTTTTAACACCTACGACCTAATTTCCAGTTCTGGTACAATAAGCATAATCTATAGAATGTAACTTAACGGGAGATTGTAAAATTTAATTCTCAATGAACGTGCGGTTAAGTATCTCTTACGCCGCTTAGCCTAATCTGCGTTATCGTTTGTAATTGTGCTTTGTCAACTAAATTTTCCTCTAGTTAATCTCCGTAGAATGACGTCATTCTACTGGGATTAAATTTAATTGGCTTGTGTGCAACCAGCCTTTTAAAACTTTAAGTTGTCACAACCACATTTATTGAAAACAGTGAGATACTAGTTTCGGTTGTTGTAAGTAGAAAGAAGGGTGTGAGATTCTAGCAGGCTGCCCAATTCAATTGAATCTGGACTTTCACAATGTGTAATAACTTACCTACAAATTTAAATTAATACTCTCTTTTTACATCCCTCTTCTTCTTCTCCATCCATTTTTCTCTTTCTATTCTTCTTCATCTTTATCTTCTTCTCCTTTTCGTTCTCCTCCATCTTCTTCTCCATCAATCCATTATTCTTCAGCGTTTGAATTTACCCCCCTCTCTCTTCCTCGTATTCGTCTTCTTCCTCTTATTTTCCCGCTTCTTCCTCCTCATTCTCTTTCACTTCCTCTTCTACCTCTCCTTCCTTTTCTCCTTTCTCTCTTTCTTCCTCTTCCTCACCCCTTTCTTTTTCCCTTCCCTTCACTTCTTCTTCTTCTCCATCCACTTCATCCTCTTCTTCCTCGCCTTCCTCTTCGTCTTCTTTTGCCTCTTCTTTCTCTTCTTCATCTTCTTCTTCCTCCTTCTCTTCTTCTTTTTCGTATTTCTCTACTACTTCTTATTCCTCCTCATCCTCTCCTTCCTCTTCTTCCTCCTCTTCTCCCTCCTCTTCTTCCTCTTCTTCTTCCTCTTCTTCTTTCTCTTTCTCTTACTCTTCTTATTCCTCCTCATCCTCTCTTTCCTCTTCTTCCTCCTCTTCTCCCTCCTCTTCTTCCTCTTCTTCTTCCTCTTCTTCTTTCTCTTTCTCTTACTCTTCTTTTTCTACTTCTACGTTAGTTTTACCTTTGCGTTTTGTACAGATATTTTGATAACGAAGTTTCCATTCGATTGTTTCGAAATCTTCCCTAGAAACAATGGAATAGAAATCTCAATATCGAAATAATCGATATCTGTACCAAACTTACAACTAAACCAAACGTTCCTTTCATATTGACTATCGATTCTCTCAATCGATTGTTTCGTGGGGAAGGTATGGAACCACAGCTACAATAATCTTTAATCACTTCCTGTAATAACACCAATTTGTGATCAATAATTTATCTCAACCACTACAATATCATATTCCTTCCGCTCTGAATATGTATGTGTTTATGTATAGTACTGTAGCCGATTTCGACTGTAGGTGATTTTAAACGACCTCAACGACACCCTAATGCCGGTTTCATCTCCCAATCTTTTCTTTTTAATATTATACTAAATAAAATATTATGTAATAGGAAAGCCTTTATTTCTATGACTAAGTTGAAACTATTACTATCAAATTTAATAGTGACCATAGTTTTTTCTTTTCTGACAAATATATTTTAACTAACTTAACTCATAGTGCCTGAATAGTGTAGTGACGATGCATTATGTTTGTTATATTTATGATGTAAGCATGTATGTACAAATGCAAATGCAAATAAAGGAATTGAATTGAAACATCATGTTTCCAACGAGCGTACTACGCAAACGAGGAGTGAGTTAGGTCACTATTACTTTCCTAACTAAACTAAAAAACTATAAAGGGATTTAATAGTCGTTTTATGCCTTAATTGAGTGTGGGATTTAAGTTGTTCGCGGGCTCTGGAGGTCATGCTAGGGGTTAAGCACTCAAACGCATGAATATATAGTTAAATTCATGAATTTACTCTGGAAATTCCATCTCAACTAATTGAGAGCCAAGCATTGCATAATATTGGTGTGGAAATTATTTTTGTATTAAATTACGTCTCACATACATTCACCATGCATGCTTAATTTTCACCTCGAGAACTTTTAATTGAAAAGTTTACGGTCTCTCCGAATTTTTCGCGAGTTTCCCCGCATTCGTGTGTGTGAACGCGTCCGTATATTCATGGTAAATTCTAAAAACAGCGGAATTAGCCGCGTGTAATGTAGAGGAAAAGTTTTCGTCGGCGGCTGCTGGTAACTTAGTTTAAAATCCTAACAATTCGACAGAGGCCTTCGTCAGAGGTGAGGAAAATGAAGAAGAAGAAGGAGAAAAGGAGGAAGAAGAAGAAGAGAAAGATGAGACGAAAGCCTCACAAAGCAAAGCTCATTAACACCCTTTCAAACTTCGCCTCGTGCAATATAGACGGCTTAGACAATGCTAATCCCTGAACTTACTTTATGCTAAGACTCATGGAAGCTGTCTTTTTGACTATTATTGTTCTTCCTCTTCTTCTTTCTTCATTTCCTCTTTCTCCTCTTCTGTCTTTTTACAAAGTTCCTCCTGTTTCCCATATCAATAATCTTCGATTTTTCTTCTTCATTTATTATCATTTTTATTCTCATCTTTCTTCTTCTTGTTCTCCTTCTCCTCTTACTTCATTTTCTTCTTTTCCTCATTTCTTTATTTTCCTACTCCTACCAGTTCTTGTTACTCTTCTTTTCCCTTTCTATTGTTCTCTCTTTTATCGTCTTCCGCACCATCAACTCCTCCCACCCTTTTTTTTATTTTTGTTGATTTTTTTGCCTATAATTTTTTCTATTTTACACTTTTTTCAATCTCTTTTTCTTTCCACTTGCACCATCTTCTGTTTAACAGCACATCTTCCATGTATCTGTTTTATTTCATTTTATTGCATTTTAATTTTATTTTCATTATTATTATTTTTTTTTGCATTTGTATATTTGTATATTTAATATGTATCTGTCAGCATAGGCGATAAGCCTAGTGACAATTAACAAATAAATATCTATCTATCTATCTTCTTCTTATTTGAATGAATAATAAAACGTTGTGTTGTCACTACCACATTTCTTGAAAACAGTAGAATACTGTTGTTACACCGTTTTCAATCTCAAACAAACTAAAAATAAAGTACAGAGAAGCTAAATAATCTCTATAATTATTATAAAAATGAATGTCTGTATGTATGTATGTATGTATGTATGTGTGTTCCCTATAGACTCCAAAACTACTTGACAGATCGGCATGAAACTTTGGGAATATGTTGTGTGAATATTGGGGATGGTTTCTGACCATAAATTTCAATAGGGGAGCTAATAATTATTATTAATTAAACCATTTTATAGACCTAACCTACTGAACTTGCCGGCCAAACAGCTTAAAGGAACAGCTGATATAAGTCAACAGTTTTTAATCATATGGCAGGCCCCTTAGTGGCGTTATTTACGCTGTCTTTGGACAGCAAAAGACTTTGCACTTTGCATGTAGGCTACCGTGCAGTCGAAGCCTTGCGGTATGTAGGAAACATACGACTGGGTATGATGAAATGTAATTAAGCTAGGTTGATGACATCTGTTAACCAATGCAGCTAGAAATTTGAAATGCAGCCTCAGCGGGAGGTGGCGAATAATAAAATAAAAAACCTAGCTTCTACCCTTATAGTCATAGGAGGTTTAAATTTGAAATGTTTCTTCATTCAGAGGTGGTGATTAAGGAAACAACGAAGCCTCTATGATCAGCTGGAAGAGCCCTAGGACTAACTTCTTTCCTAATTTTAAATGTAACCTCAGCGGGAGGTGGCGAATAATAAAATCAAGGAAAATTTTCATGAGAATGCAGCAACGCGCGTTGGGCCAGCTAGTATACTATAAACATGGAATGACACTATCGGATGAAGAAAGAGACTGACAGGCTGATCTTCATTGAAAGTCTGTGATTGGCTAACGGCCACTGGTGGGAGGAACAGCAAGAAAAAATAAGTGTCAAAATCGAGAGCTAAAAATCGTGAACACATAGAAAGCAACAAACAAAAACAAAAATACACTAATGAGCTAAAGTTGCAAATTTTTGAAATTGAAAAAATGAAGCTCACTGAAATGCAGTCATGTTCAACCAAGAAACACGAAAGTAGCTTTGTTAAAATGTAGGCTAGAATTATGACGAAACCAAGTAAGTTATATTGAATTGATCAAAATAAATCTAATCGTTCAAACTAGTATTGGAATCGTTTTTTCCAACCTCGTTATCTCCAAAGCTTCTAAAATGTTCAATTGCCTGCCTTTGACAACCAAATGTAGAAATTCAACACTTTCTTCGGCCTTGAACTAGTGTCCATTAGTGATTCACAAAAATCGTCAAAATTTTAGTCTCTTTGTGTTAATCTCAAGTGTTGCCAGCCCTTTTTCAGTTATAGAACCCGTAACAGTACCAAAAAGACACTGTTCTCTGCTGAAAATCACTTCCCGGTGGTTCGGAACCCACCTAAAACTGTAGGTCCAACTCATAAATCACCATCATCCAACTCATTACCCACGCACAGGTCTCAGACCTATGTGGGCTTCATTCTCAAAAAAAAAAAAAAAAAAAATTGTTATGCAACAGATCCCATGCAAACACTCATGTTTTTTCACAGTAAATATTTATAATAGCTTTTTCTTGATTCAATATCTCATGTTTAATCTTTCATGATTAATAGCATATGATTGATTACTCACGTTTAATAGTCCATGTTGATCCACTCATGTTTAATAACTCATGCTTTTTTACAACAGCCTCTTCTTGCTACAATCACTCATGATTAATCACTGATGATTTTTACATTTTTTTATGATTTAAAATGTTGAATAAATTCTTTAATTCATCTTTCTAATAATTTTCCAACAATTAACAACCAATCCAGCGGTTACAAACATTTCCTATCGTCATTATAATATTCGCAACCCAGACAGCACAGTAACACAACACTATACATAAACAAACATTATGAACTCCTAGGCCCGGCTAGCGTTACAGCACTACACACAATGGGGGAGCCGTTGGGGGTTGTAGGGGGGATCAAGGGGGACTCCATCGGAAGGGGGACCGTAGAAAATCCTTCCGCCGCCGACTAAGCTTAAGCCCCAGTTAGCGTGAGGTCCAATTTGTAAGTAATAGATAGGGTCGTTATCGGAGCTCGTGTGAGCCCCCCTTAATAGAGGCTACATCACTTCCTTCCATCTACTGTTGTTTTCCGCCATTCTCTTTCCTATCATACGCTCATCAGGCTTTTCCTACTACTATTAACCCCCCACCCTATTCTTTCTACTTCATCTCCTCATCAACTGGCTCCTCTACCACACCCCTCTTGATCACCATACACCTCATCTTTTGTCTCCTCAACCACCTTCTGCTCACTTACCTCGTTCTTCTTTTCCTCATCGTCATCATCATACACCTCCACCCCTTTTTAGTCGCTCTTCTTGTTCTCATTTTTTTCCGTCTTTTTCTCTCCCCATTCTTCTTTGTCTTTTCTTATTCTTCTTCATCATCTTTTCATCCTTCCCCTTCTCTTTCTAATTCTCTTTCTCTACCGCCTTCTTCTCTTCCGTATCCTTTTTTTCCCTCTAAATCCTTTTCTTCCTCCTCATCCTTCTTTTCCTTCTTCTCCTCCTCTCCTCCTAGTCCTCCTTCTCCTCCCATTCCTCCACCTGCTCCTCAACCAATAGGATTTTAGAGATTACTACTACTCGTTTTACAAACGTTATTGTAGCGGGAGATTTCAATACAGACTTTGCAACACAGAATAAAATGACAGAAGATTTAAGGGATATTATATACATGAATAACTTGGAAATAAAAGTTCATGAGTATACCAGAGTCACAAGAACATCACAAACAATAATTGATAACATCCTTACTAATATAGATTACTCTAAAACAAGATTAGGCGGCTCGGAACTATCTGATCATGACTATCAAATCTTAGAGGTGGGGTTGCAAGGTCATAAATCAATTAAAAAGAGTAGAGTAATGAAAGAAATTCAACAATGTGAACAGGGGAATATCGATTGTTTGAAGCAGAATCTGCTACAAGAAAACTGGAGTAGGGTTTACAATAGCAATAGTTTGAATAACAAATATGATAGTTTCATTAATATTTTAAGGTTTCATATTACTATGAGTTGTCCAGTTATAAAAGTCCCTGAAAAAAACAAATTAAACAAAACTGATGATATCCTTGCAGAAAGAAATAGGGTTAAAGATGCATATGATGAATTCAAACTATCTAGAAATATGTTAAGTGAAGATAATTACAAAGCTCTAAAGAAAAACTATATGAAAGAAGTGAAAAGAGCGAAATGTAAGAAAACAGCTGAAATTTTGAATAATAGTGTGTACTTTAACACAGCAGTGTGGGATGTAATAAACAAAAATAGGCAAGTAGCTCATGTAGGTGCTTATACTAGCGTCCCCAGAATAATTAACGAAAATGACAAATATATTGATGATAGTGTAGACATTTGTAATTTCTTTAACAGATATTATCAACTGGTTGCTAAGGATCTTCAAAAATCTCTTAATACAGGTATTAGTGACATGAGGAATACTGAGGGGATTCAGAACGAATTAAAATTACACCCAGTATCCCAAGACGAGTTGTCAAATATCATTGATAGTTTAAATAATAAAAGAACTGTAGGAATGGATGGGGTATCCAGTAAAATTCTGAAAGAATGTAAAGATCAATTGTTAGACCCTTTGATTCATCTGATCAATCAATCATTAGAACAAGGTGTTTTTCCAGATAATTTAAAAGAGGGGAAGATCTTGCCAATCTTCAAAAGTGGTGATAGAGAAAAGGTAGAAAACTATATGCCCATTAGTATTTCAAATGTAATAAGTAAATTTTTGAAAGAGTAGTTCTAAATAGGTTACTTCTGCACCTTCAAGAAGCTAACTTTATCTGTGATGAACAGCATGGCTTCCAGAAAGGGAGATCAACAAAGACAGCCATAGTTTCTCTAGTTGAAAAACTAATAGATATAATAGATTCAGGTGATAAAGCTACTGCAATCTTCTTAGATCTGTCAAAGGCATTTGATTGTGTTAATCATAGAACTTTATTGGAAATACTGCAAAATGTAGGTGTAAATGGGGTTGAACTGAAATGGTTTGAATCTTATCTTATTGGGAGAAAACAATGTGTAGAACTAACTACAGTAGTAGTAGTAATAGTATAGTAAAGAATAAATCTAATAAATTAGAGGTGCAAGCTGGAGTGCCTCAGGGGTCAATACTAGGTCCATTGCTTTTTTTGTTATATGTCAACCGTTTACCTAAAGAATTAATTAGTGGTAGAGCCCTCTTATTTGCTGACGATACATCACTCATTTTCAGCAATTCTATTCTAGATAATTTAGAAATAAGTGCCCATATAGGTGTGCAGTCCATTGTCCAATTTTTAAATCAGTTGAAATTAACTATAAATAGTGAAAAATGCCAATACCTTCAATTCAAAAACAAACATAATTTAAATGAAGATAGGGCTTTAAACGTGTTTGTAAACGATAATCAATTAGACCAGGAAGAAAAAATTGCATTTCTAGGAGTTATGTTGGATAGACGATTGACCTGGACTCCATACATTGAGAAAATATGTTGTAAAATTTCATCTGGGGTATTTGTCCTGCGACAGCTCGCTAGATTGAATGACAAAAAGTTACTTTTTACAGCTTACCATGGGCTCTTACTGTCACATATTAGGTATGCTATCTTAGTATGGGGTAATTCATCAAAACAAAATCTTGATAGGGTGTTTAAGGTCCAAAAGAAAGCGGTTAGGTGTATAGAAAGAGTAAATAGATTAGATTCATGTAGGCCGTTGTTCAAGAGACTTTGTCTCCTAACTGTACCCTGCTTATATGTGTATGAAGCTACTTTATATGTAAAAAACGAATGATATTAACCAAAATCTTGATGTACATGATTATAATACAAGAAGCCGAGGAGATTATCACTTGGTGAGTCACAATAGTAGCTTATTCAAACAAAAACCTAGTTATATTGGTAGGAAATTCTACAACAAGCTACCACAATTCTACAACAGTTTTTGAAGAGTCTTGAAAATATAGAAATATTTAAAAAACAATTGAAGAAATATTTAGTTGATAAAGCTTTTCATAGTGTACAAGAGTTCCTTTCACATCAAAATTAAGCCTCACCCCAACTAATTGAAGTAATTATGGTATCTAGTGTATAATATTGTTGATCTGACTTGTCTTATACTCCTTAACTGGAGTCTCCAAGACGTAATCTACAAAAAAAAAAAAAAAAACCACAAATAATTTTTATATAACTTTTTTCTCCCAACCTCCTTCTATTTCTACTTCCCTTCTCCTTCTCTTTCTTCTCCTATTCCTCCTTCTAATTCTCCTCCTCCTCCACCACCTCTAATCTCTTACTCCCTTTATTTTCTCTCTTCCAATCTCCTCTCCTTCTCCTTCTCTTCCTTCTCCTCCTCCTTCTTCTCTACGTCCTGCAACTCCTCCTCCTTCCACTCTTCCTCCTATTTCTCCTACTACTCCTCTTCCTCTACTTCAACAGCGTCAAATTTCTCTCCTCCAACCTCTCAGCTTATATTCTCCCACCTACTCAACTTTATTCACATTCTCCGTTGTACTCTGGTACATTTCTTCCAATTAACCCTCTACAATTTACTCTTACCTATTTCCTTAATTTGCTATTTGCTGGGTTTTCTCTTTGTTTTTCAATCAATCGATGATAGTGTTCTAAAATGTCTCAACTCGCAGATTATCGAGGACGAATGTCAATTGACAATTATCTTTGATTCTGGAAACTTGTAAGATACTTTTTATTCCCGATAACTTCAATACTATTGAACTCTGCTACAACACTACTGAACGTGACAAAGAGAAAATAGCTCTCTATTTTCCCAGATCATGGAAAAACTACTCTTGCACATTGCTCATTTTAGCCAGCTATTCTTTTCAATTACTCCTTCATTTCCGTTTATGTTGGTGTTCGTTTTTTTATGTTGAGACAGCTTTGTAATAATTTTTGAGAGAATTTGAATTCTGAGTCTGTTTACAAGGTGATGAATGAAACAAGGTAGAATTAATTGAAGTCCCATTTCTATGGACTACATACTTTCTCTATGATTCTCATAAAAATTACAGAAGAAATTGGATGCAACACATGGAATCGCTCATTTTCCAATAGATGCTTGTGATGATAAAACCAAAAAAATTTAGACCCATTGATGATTATCACGTTGAGACTTCATTAAATCAATTATTGTTCTAGTACTATTTCTATTTCACTTTCTTTTGATTCTGCTCTTCTCTTTTCCCATTCCCTTCATCTCTTCATCAGTCTCTCTAACTTTAACCATCTATTGGTTTTTTACTTTTTGCCATCCTCTCTCTCACTCCCTCTCTCACGCTCCCTCTCGCGCAAATCTTTCGCATACACTCCTTTTCTCTCTCCCGCTCTCTCACTCTTCTCAAATCCTCTCTCTTGCACACTCACTCTCACCCACTCTCTAACTCCCCAATTATCTCTCACAAACACTCTCCCCACACTCTCCCACTCTCACTCCCCCCTCTCAATAACTCTCCCACTCACTCCGTTCTTTCACCCTCTCTCTTGTTCCCTCCTAAGCTTCCTCTCACACACACACTCACTCTCTCTCTCTCCCCCTTCTGCACTCTCCCCCCACTCTCTCTCTCTCTTACAGACTCTCACCATCTCCCATGTTCTTCTGTCTCTCTCACTCCCTTTCTCTCACTCACACTTCCCCACTCACTATCACTCTTTCTCCTTCTCCTTCGTAACTCTCTCACGATCTATCATTCTTCCACCCTCTCTCACTCCCTCCCATCCTCTTTCCTACTCTGTCTCACTCCCTCCCATCCTCTTTTCTTCTCTCTCTCTCCCTCCCATCCTCTTTCCTTCTCTCTCTCTCTCTCACTCTCACTCTCACTCTCTCTCTCTCTCTCTCTCTCTCTCTCTCTCTCTCTCTCTCTCTCTCTCTCTCTCAGGGACACCGTCCCTAACTCCGCCTTTCCATACAAATGTATCACCAAGCTTTTTTCTTTTTTTCTATATATCATTTTCAGTAATAATTTCATGTTTATGTATAGTTACAGTTTATGTAATAAGTAACTGATAATGTTTTATGTAAAAATGGTGATGCCTATATATTGTATTTTATACTAGTAACTGTTCAACTATTATTTGCATGAATAAAGAAATCAATCAATCAATACATAGAAATTGTCATTACCATAGTTAATATCATTAAGATCATACAAATTAGATCATTTACATAATATATTTTACTTTAAAAATAGCATTTTGCTATTAGAGTTTACTATTGTATATCTTTGTGATGTTGATAATTTTGTTTTAGCTATTCATCTGCAAAATTTGTAAATTTACATGGATAAACTAAGAAAACCCAATCACACTTTCTCTCTCCACCAACCCTTCCACATCTTTCTCAAACCCTCTCTCTCTAACACACTCTCTTATTACTTTCTTTCTCACTCTCACTCACTCTCATTCCCTTCACTCGCACACTCTCCCACCCTCACACAATCTCCTTCATTCTCTCACTCCCTTACTCTCAAACCCTCACTCTCTCCCATTCCCACCCTCTCTCACTCCCTCTTATCCACCCTCTCACCCTATAACATACACTAACTCTCTCTCCCTTGCACCTGATCGATCCAGCCCGATTTAAGCCGTCTGGCCGTGGCGGTGGGTATTCCGGAGATAATGCATCATGAGCTAGCTGCCTGCCGGATCTTACCTGCAGCTGGATGCTGTAAGGCGGCAAGGCGGCAGGCTTTGTGATTTGTAGCTGTTGCCACATGAAGCACTGTGAAGCTGTGATCAAGCTCCCTTCCTCAATTGCTTGCTTGCTTCCTTACTAGCTACTCCAACGATTACTGTTTCCAAGACCAAGTGCCTTGTTTAGTGCTCACCATATAGCACCATATAGCACTCTATAATACTAGAAAGTACCACTGAAGCACTTGAACACATTTCTCGAACCTTTCTTGTCTTCACAGTAGGTGTCTTTTGTCATGAATAATGATCGCCATACTTGTCTTGGTTCGTCACGTTGTCGCTATTCGTGTTCTATTGTGTTGATTCACCGTTGTAGAATATAGCTGGAACAGTGGGGAAACGATATTTCCACTTATAGCTCAGACTTCGGTTGGGTAGGGTATGAAAAGCGATACCATGGGATTCAATACCCACCTGACTTGCGATGTGGATTAAGGTGAGAGGAGAGGAGAAAGCAGAAGTGGGAGAAGGTGAAGAAAAAGAACAAGAAGAGGAAGAGGAAGGAGAAGGATAAGGATGAGGATAAGGATGAGGACAATGATAAGGAGATTAGATCAGATTAGATTACTTTATTCATGATGAATTCACAATTTTTTCAAATGTGTGCTCACATGCAATATATTATCATCACATAGGAAGTAGACCTGGTTGATACTATTTAAAATTTGTTGGAAGTATTAAAAGTGGCCTCGAGCCAATGAAATGAAATTCTAAGTGATGCATTTACATGGGAAAGCGAAGTTTGGACAAATATTTGTCCATTCGAGCACTTGACCGTAGGAGAGTAAGAGTAAAAGGTAGAAGAAGAGGAAAAAGAGGAAGAAGAGAAAGAAAAGGAAGAAGATGAGGAGGATGTTTGAAAAAAAGGAGGAGTAGGAGGTGGGGTAGGAGGAGGAGGTGGAGTAGGAGGAGAAGGAGGAGGAGTAGGAGGAGGAGGAGGTGGAGTAGGAGGAGAAGGAGGAGGAGTAGGAGGAGGTGGAGTAGGAGGAGAAGGAGGAGGAGTAGGAGGTGGAAGGGTAGGCGTGGGAGAAGGACGAGAATGAGTAAGAGGAGGATTAAGGAAGAGGAAGAGGTGTCGATGGTGAAGAAGAAAGAAGAGAACAAGGAGTAGGAGCAGACGGAGGAGAAAGAAAAGGAGTAACATTTTATTTCGGATAGAGTAATAGAGTTGTCAGACTAAATTTTGTTCAGTATCTTCAATAGAGGGGGACGATTCACTTAAGATCAAGTACTAGAGTCTTGAAGGAAAGGTCGCGATAGGACGCTGATAGTTGAAAGGACGTTGTCAAGGAGGGGAGGTGAAGACAAAGAAGGGGGAATAGAGCAAGAAGAAGAAGAAGGAGGAGCAGGACTTGAAGGATGATCAGGTGGTGTAAGAGAAGAAGAAATGATCGAGAATCAGGAAGGAGGTGGAAGATTAGAAGGGAAGATCAAGTATGTTTACTGGGCGAACAGTGAGTGGAAGGATATTATGGAGAAGGAGTGAAGGAGGTCTGAAGGAGTGGTAAGAGGAGGAATAAGATGAGGAAATTATGGAGGAGGAAGCGAGGGAGGAGATGGAAGAGAAGAAAGAGAAGGGAAAGAAGGATGAGAAGGAGGAGGAGAAGGAAGAGAAGGAAAAAAATAGATAAAATGACAAAAGGGAAAGAGGAGAGGGAAGAGAGGGAATTGAAGGAAGAGAAGATAAAAAGAAAGATAAGGAAGAGTTGGAAGAAAAGGATGAGAAGGAGGATGGGGAAGAGAAGGGAAAAGAGATAGAATGACGAGATTGCGTAGGAGGAAGAGCAGATGAGAGGGAAGAGCATGAAGAGGAAAAAGAGAAGAGAGAGAATGACTAGGAGAAATTCTAGGAAGAGAAGACAGAGAAGGAAGAGAAGAAATAGAAGAAATAGAAGGAAGAGAAAGAAGAGGAAGAGAAAATAGAGAACGATGAGAAGGAGAAGGTGGCAGAGAAGGAAATGAAAAGAGAGAACGACAAGAAGGAGTAGGAGGAAGAGAAGATGAGAAAGAAGAGAAGAAAGAGAAGAAAGAGAAGAAGGTGGAAAAAGAAAATTATGAGAAGGAGGAGGAGAAGAAGAGAGAGAATGACGAAAAAGAAGACGAGGAAGGGAAGAAAGAGAATAACGTGAAGGGAAAGATGGGGGATGAGATGGAGGAGGAGGAGGAAGAGAAGGAAGAGAAAAAAGAGGCGGAAGTGATGAATGAGAAGGAAGGAAATAGAAGAATGATGACGAAAAGGAGGAGGTCGAAAAGGAAAAGGATGAGGAGGATGAGGTGGTAGTATGTAAGTTAGTAGTTGTGGTGAGGAAGGTAGGGGCTTAGACGGTGGTGAAGGAGCAGATGAAGAAGAAGGAAGAGGAGGAGGAGTATCCGGAGGAGGAAGAGGATGAGCAGTGGGAATATGAGAGGAAGCAGAGGAATGAAGATGACAGTGACCTCTTATCTCAAGTGGCAAGATATCGTATCAGTACATTGGACTAGGGGAGTAGGACAATACTTGAGATTACAAAGGCCATATATCAACCACCATCCTCAGTATAGGGAAAGGGCTGGCATTAACAATCAGTAACGCATGTGTTTATTACATAAGCTCGGGTAAGACATCATTCAGTAAATTTTACAAATCTTTAAATGTTCATATGAAATTTATATCAATTTTGTAGAGATGATAAATCACCATGAGTTTGATAAAAGAAGGTCGAATTCAGAATTTAAAAACCGATTCAACGGAGTATCAAAGGACCCGACAAATTTATATTAAACTATTATTATTAGTAGTTGTGCTGATGAGCCTATGCACCATTCAACTTCTATGATTTCTGTGAACACTATTCTTCCCGATTCACAAAAAATGAACATTAGTAGTTATCAAAATAATTATTACAGTTCTGATTCAGAGGAGATTTTTGGTTCAAAAAATTTTTTTTTCTTCTGTTTTTCAAGAACAAGATGTGCATTTTTTGTGCATTGTGAAGCATAATTATGATATTTATAGGAATCAAATCAGTTAAATGATGCCCAACATAATACTGATAATAATAATAATAATTATTATTATCATTATTTTATGTAAATTCGTCGGGTCCTTTACCTATTCTCCTATTTATTCCTCAATGAGTCGATAGAATAGAGATGTACTTCCGTTTTTGAAAAAAAACATTATTATTATTATAAAGCGCATGAAGAGAAAAATATTCCTACACTGCCCAACATGGCCATAGTACTTCCATTCAAATAGTTAACAGTCACTTTCTGTTTATTCCCCTCCTCTTCTCTTTGCCTAGATTACTCTCAAATGGTAATCTACAGACAACGTTGAATGTTCCAGACAACATTATCTGTATAAATGGAGAGATCTAGAAACCTATCTAGAACTAGAACCACTTGCCCAACCCCCCCCCCCCCCCACCAACAACCAACACTTAATGTCACTTCAAATGTAGAATAAATGAACATATAATAGATTGGAAAACTCAAAAAGGAGATTCTAATTTTTCAGAGCATCTCATTAATAATGGGCACAAGTTCAAGGCTGATGAAAATGTTGAATTTCTGCATTTGATTGGCAAATTGGCAAAATTGGTTGAACATTTTAGAAGCTTTGGAGATAACTAGGTTGGTAAAAAACGATCCCAATACTAGTTTAAATTATCAAATTTATTGTAACCATTTCAATACAACTATCTTGGTTTCATCAAAATTCCAGCCTACATTTTCAAAACTGTACTTTTGTGTCTTTCTCGGTTCACCTTGACTGCATTCCAGTGAGCTTCTATTTTTTAATTTTAAATTGATTTTATTCTAGCGTAATTGTGTATTGTTTTTCTTTGTTGCTTCCTAGATATTCACGGTTTTTGGTTCTTTGACTCTTATTTTTGCTTGTTACACCTCCCACCAGGGGGCGTGACTTGTTATGTCTGTTTAAATACTCACTTTCAAATAAATATGCAATCACTGAATTATAGGTGACCATTTATTGAAGGTACAGAATCAAAAACTAAAAACTGAATAACAAGTAGCATGGCAACGTGAATATTAAAAATGTCTGTGTTTGTGACCATGTGATCATGACATCCAAACATCTCCCTCTTTTGTCAAATAATTTGGAATGCTGAAAAAACGCCTACTTTCTTTTCCGTAGGAAACGTTCGTTTCTTCTCAATACTCTTCCGCTATGTGTTTTAACTAAATATGAACGTGGGGCATCAACAGTATCAAGAACTGTACCAGGCTCCCAATATTTTGTTTTATCATCTTGAATATAAACTTGTTGATCTTCTTCAAAGGTTATTAATCTTTTTCGGGACTGTCTGTCATATTGTTTTTTTTTTGTTTGATCTGGTTATTTTTCATTTGTACTGGTATAACTTCTTGTGGCACTGAATGGAGTTTTAGTCGATCTTGAGGATATGGTAATTTTGTTCTTAAGAATCTTCCAAACATCAGCTGAGCAGGCGAATAGTTAAGACCTGCAACACAACTGTTTCGATAATCAAGAAGAGTTAAGTTCAGGTCTTTTCCTGATTCTGTACACTTATTTATTATGGTCTTTGCTATGTCTACCCCCTTTTCAGCTAACCCATTGGCCTGAGGGTAATGGGGACTTGTTGTTTGAATTTTGAAGTCCCACTCTTTCGCAAATTGCCTCATTTCTTGAGAGCCGAATGGATTTTTGTCGGCAATCAGAATCTGAGGTATACCAAATCTTCCAAACAACTGAACTAACACAGCTTTAACAGCAAAACTAGTCTTACTGTTCATTTTCACTATTTCAAGCCATCTTGAATAGTAGTCAACAACTATAAGGTATGCTGTTCCCTTTATTTCAGCTATATCTACTCCAATTTTAACAAATGGAAATTTGGGAATGTAATGAGAGAGCATAGGACCTTTAACATTGGACCTTCTGTATTTTTGGCAAACTGGACAAGATTCTGAGAGATTCTATATGTTTGCTCTTATTCCTGGCCAATTGAATATTAAAAATGTCATGTGTTTGTGACCATTGATCATGACATCCAAACAATGGCCTTCAGCCAATCACAACCTCCAATGAAGGTCAGCCTCTTTCTCGCTTAGGCAATAGTATCATCTCATGTTTAGTATAATATTAAGCTACTCTGTACTTTAGTTTTAGTTTGTTTGAGATTGATAATGGTATAACAACTGAAACTAGTATCTTACTATTTTAAATAAAGTGGTTTTGACAATTTCGTCTTATTATTCATCATGGATACCTTCCACAATATCACCTACGCCTCTACAAAGAAAGGGGAATATCACTTCCACCATCCCTATTTACCATAACAATTCAACAGATTAAGATACAAAATGTATTGATTGCTCGGCATTCCTTGAGTCTTAACCTAACAACAAAGCTCCGTGAACTTGTAGTGCACATGTTTCAAAAAATTATGAGAAAAATTGACAATAATCTACGATTTTTGTGTTGCAAGAATATATAAAAATTAATTTTTGCACAAGCATATTGTCAATTTTTAGCATAATTTTTTGAAACATGTGCACTACAAGTTCACGGAGCTTAACAACAATCCTATTATAGTAGTTTCAAGCTCACACATGATCACCTGCTAACAATCTGATTATAATTCCAAGCATAGATACGTTATCGAGTCCCTTTGACAGAGTTAAGCCCTAGAATAAGCATACCACTTCCCTCGTGATCAAGGAACTTATTATGCGGATCAAGTATTGTAGTATTAAATTGATCCATCTATCGTCTTTATCCTGCTCCGTGATTGGTATAAGATTGTCTTCTATAAATTCCCTTCACTTCATGTTGAACTACAATTGTCTTCATTTCATTCTCCTTCACTTTAAACCATTCTAAATTCTCCAATAATTCTCCCCCTTGAAACTTCATTACTCAATCGATTTGAAATCCTCCATTTCTCTTTGAAGCTTCATTTCTCCCTTGATTTGATCACAGAAATTGAAACGTGCTCAATTGAACAAGTACTCTATACATCTTGGATTGATCTATGTGTTTGAGGATTGGATTCATGGAGCGTCATAATTGGATCCTGGCTTCCGGCTCTTGTATGTAATGGAGTAATCTATTTGTTCAATGAGAAGGCATGCTTATCTAATACGCAAATTGTTCTCTTATAGTGACAGGTTTGTTAGATTTGATCGGGTCTGTGCTAATGGGGCGGGAATGTGATCGATCTTTGCCAGTTTTAATGTTGATTAAATGTGGAGTGCTTAATTTTATACCTCTGGGGGAATGACTCTACAATGAGATATTTGAGAGACTGCGCAAAACTACACTAACGATTGCGCTCTCTGATTCAAGAAATTGGTCACAATAAAATAATAATAATAATAAGAGCATCCCGATACCAAGTTATATGACTCAGGGCGTATCTATGAACATTCCTCCAGTGCAAATGAACTTTTGAAATGCCTCTATTCTAAATGTATTTCAAGAGTCAATCGAGTCAAGAGACTCTGAATGAACGTTCATAAATATGAATGAAGTCGATCTTGACTAGAGTCAGTTTTGTGAGATAGATTGTCTCATATTTGCAAAATATTAAGATAAAATCTTAATACATCAATTTTATTGAAGGACCAAAATCATTTGATGAAATAAAATTTTACTATTATTATTATTATTATTATCATTATTATTATTATTATTATTATTTATTATTATTATTATTATTATTATTATTATTATTATTATTATTATTATTATTATTATTATTATTATTTAGTTTATATTTATTATAGTTTATATATTATATATTAATAAAATATATTATATAAAATATTATATATTATAAACCCAGGACTCACAATTCAGAGACATGGGGCTGGTGATGGGTTTGTATGGATTAGTTGTGGAGAAGTTACGTTCTATAGCTGCTATTTTACTCCTAATATTCCAGCAGCCAGCTTCTACATTGCCATTGATGCTCTAGAGGATGCAGTGATGGTCAATCCAAATAATACAATTGTGGCAGGGGACTTCAATGCTAGGGCTGTTGAATGGGGTATGTTTCAGACCAATGCTAGGGGAAAGTACATACTTGATATGGCAGCAAGGACTGGATTGGTAGTATTGAACACAGGAAATACAAGCACATATAGACGTCCAGGATATCAAGAAACGATTCCAGATATTTCCTTAGCAACAGATGATCTTGCTGCATTTATCAACAACTGGAGGGTAATTGAAGACTATACAGCAAGTGATCATCAATTTATAACATTCAAGATAGGACAGCACACAATTGAGCAAAGGGATAACTCTCAAGGGCCAAAGAGATATAACCTCAGTAGGATTGACCTTGATAAATTCAGGCAGAGGTTGAGCTCAGAAGTTGAAATGCTTGAAGATTATGAAGTTGAAAACTCCATTGAAGCAGAAGAACTAGTTGATGCAACAATGCAGCTAATCACATCTGCATGTGACTCATCAATGCCTCAAAAAAGGCCTGGGAGGAAAAAGCAGCCTGTTTATTGGTGGACAGCTGAAATAGCTGGTCTGCGTCAGAGTTGCCTCAAGCTACGGCGAATAGCTCAGAGAGCAAGAGATAGGCCTGATGCCAATACAAAGTCTGCTGAATACAGAGCAGCAAGGAAGCAGCTTCGTAAGACCATTTACTTGAGTAAGGCTAGCTGCTGGCAAAGAGTAAAAGAGAGTGTGGATACAGACCCTTGGGGGCTGGGTTATAAACTTGTAACTAAGCAGCTTGGAGCAATGCGTCCTCCTACTCCTCTAGATGAATGTAGAGCAAGGCAAGTGATTGGCACATTATTCCCACAACATTCTGTGCGTGAAGAGGAGGACTTTGGTGAAGAGGCAGAAGTCACTTTATTCACACCAGATGAAGTGCAGGGGGCAGTATCAACAATGAAGCAAGGGAAAGCCTCAGGACCTGATGGTTTGCCTGCAGAGGTACTGAGACTAGTGAATGAATACATACCTGGACTGCTGCAGAATGTTTATAATGCATGCCTGAAGACTGGACATTTCAGCCCTAGATGGAAGAAAGCTCGCCTGGTATTGATCCCAAAGACCAAAGGAGAATCAGGTGTGCCATCCTCATTTAGACCTTTGTGCATGCTGGACACAACTGGGAAAGGCATGGAGAGATTGATTAGAAAAAGACTCCATAAATCATTAGAGGAAGCAGGAGGATTAGCACCTAACCAGTTTGGATTCAGACTAGGGCGATCAACAATTGATGCAGTCCATGAGGTGTGCAAAGCAGTGCAAGAGGCAGAAAGCTATAACCACTTCTCCAAAAGGATGGTGCTGCTTGTAACACTAGACATCAAGAATGCATTTAATTCTGTGAGGTGGAGAGACATGCTTTGGGAACTGAAAAATACTTTTAGGTTACCTAAGTACCTGCTGAGGTTAATTGACTCCTACCTGAGAGATAGATCCCTCATTTATAAGACTACAAATGGGTGGATCAGTGTTGATGTCACATCAGGGGTGGCTCAGGGTTCAATCCTTGGCCCTGATCTATGGAATATCTTCTATGATGGACTGCTACGTCTGGAAATGCCAGAAGAGACAACACTAGTTGGGTATGCAGATGATGTTGCACTGCTTATTGCATCTCGCAGTTCTGAACATGCTCAACTTAAACTAAATCAAGCAATGAGGAGAATATCAACCTGGCTTGAATGTCATGGGTTGTCTCTTGCCCTCAGTAAGACTGAGATTGTGGTCCTAACAAAGAAAAGAGTAAACACTCATCTCTCTTTTCAGATGAACAGTGTGACTGTTGAGTCAAAGCAAAGGGCAAAGTATTTGGGACTTATGATTGACACTAAAATGAGCTTCTCAGAGCATATAACAGGGGTAATCACTAAAGCTGCAAAGGCTGTCACAGCTCTCAGTGGTCTAATGGCTAATGTTGGAGGCCCAAGAGCCAGCAGAAGACGATTGTTGATGTCAACAGTGAACTCTGTTTTGCTTTATGGAGCAGAGGTGTGGGCACCTGCTCTCAGATGGGAGTACAATAGGAAAAGACTTCTGCAGGTCCAGAGAAGAGCAGCACTGAGAGTTGCATCAGCATATCGCACTGTGTCAGAGCCTGCTATTATGCTGGTTGCAGGGGTCATCCCAATCACCCTTCTAGCACAGGAGCGATATAATATATATCAAAAATGTAAAGCTGGAGAAAGGAAAGAAGATATTGCAAGAGTTGAAAGGAACAGAACTTTCCAAGCATGGCAGAACGACTGGACTCTTGAAGCACGTGGACAATGGACATCAAGGCTGATACCCAGAGTCAAGCAGTGGGTAAACCGGCCTCATGGAGAAGTGGGGTACTTTGTGACACAGTTCCTGACTGGTCATGGATATTTCCGATCTTTTCTCCATCAGTTGGGCAAAGCAGATACACCTGAATGTCTTTACTGTCCTAAAAGTAGAGATGATGTTGAACACACCTTCTTTCTGTGTAGCAGGTGGGAAGAACTAAGAGAAAGAGTGCAGGCAGAACTGGGTTGGTTATCCCCAGAAAACGTTGTTTCTGTTATGCTCCAAGGCAAGCAGCAATGGGTGAAGATGGCTAACTATATAATCACCATACTACAGACAAAGAAGAGAGATCTTGTTGCAGCAGGGTAGCTTGAATAAGCTAAAGGAATGAGAGGCCGTTCTGAAGTAATGTGATAAACAGTTCCAGGCGGTCTCTAGGTTTGGAGGTGGTTTTAGCCAATAGTTCATGCTCATGTACATGTCAAATGGCAAAACGCCTTAATAAAAGAAAATTAAAAAAATTATTATTATTATTATTATTATTATTATTATTATTATTATTATTATTATTATTATTATTACTACTATTATTATTATTATTATTATTATCATTATTATTTTTTTTATTATTATTTTTATTATTATTAATACTATTATGTTTTATTTTGTTGGTCTGTGGAGAAAAACTATCATTGTATTGTTATTGTTATATTATGTGTAACCTACAAAAATATAATGATTGTCGCATGAACCAATGTAGTAGAAATAATAAGTGTTTATAAAAAACATCTCCAAAAAGCATTCATTAGCTTTGGAGAATTATTCAAAACTGATTAAATCTTTATTATGTAAAAATTTGAGGAAAAATAAATTGAATTGAATTATTATTATTATTATTATTATAAAAATTATTACCAAAGATTTTTTATTGTTTTATTGTAAAATATGAACTTGTTCATAAACGTGCCAACTGAA
The DNA here is from genome assembly GCA_948455865.1 of Conomelus anceps. Classification (NCBI taxonomy): domain Eukaryota; kingdom Metazoa; phylum Arthropoda; class Insecta; order Hemiptera; family Delphacidae; genus Conomelus; species Conomelus anceps. The sequence continues at coordinate 9,996,189 of OX418216.1, forward strand.
ATTAACCTAAAAAAATTATAATTTGTGTAGTGTAAATAGTATTATATTTAAAGAGTTCAGTGGTGTACTGCGATAGTAGTCAACTAAAAAAGGTACAATATTATTATTATGAATGATCGTGCAATTAATTTGAATGATTTTGTGTGAATTTTCCGATTTTCATCTCTTGTTTCTCTTGTTGCAGGTAAGACTCCAACATCCTAAGCAACATCTATTCATTCGTGGTTAGGAACTGTAAGTTCAATTTTATTATACAGACTTATGACATCAATTGCAATCCTTCATTACATGAGGTATAAAATTAAATACAAATTTATTTTTATTACACAATAATTCTGGATACTCCAGTTTTAAATCTCGTGGATGAATGTCACACTTCGTTCCTTGCAGCCTTGAGTACGAATCTCAATCAGCCATGTATGTTTTTATCTTTCACCACTTTACTCACGCACAAGTCTACAGACTGATGTGTGATTCATCCGCAATAAATTAAAAAAATGATAATCGCTTTTTTCATCTTAATAAAGTCTCGAGACTCCAGTTTTAAATCTCGTGAATGAATGTCACACTTCGTTTCTTGCAACCTTTAGTTTGAATCGCAATCAATCAGCCATGAATGTCCTTATCTTTCACCACATAACCCACGCACAAGTTTCTAGACTTAAGTGGGCTGCATCCGCAATAAAAAAAAACATGATAACTGTCATTCTCATCTCAATAAATTCTCGAGACTCCAGTTTCAAATCTCGTGAATGAATGTCACACTTCGTTTCTTGCAACCTTTAGTTTGAATCGCAATCAATCAGCCATGAATGTCCTTATCTTTCACCACATAACCCACGCACAAGTTTCTAGACTTAAGTGGGCTGCATCCGCAATAAAAAAAAACATGATAACTGTCATTCTCATCTCAATAAATTCTCGAGACTCCAGTTTTAAATCTCGTGAATGAATGTCACACTTCGTTTCTTGCAGCCTTGAGTTTGAATCGCAATCAATCAGCCATGAATGTCCTTATCTTTCACCACATAACCCACGCACAAGTTTCTAGACTTAAGTGGGCTGCATCCGCAATAAAAAAAAACATGATAACTGTCATTCTCATCTCAATAAATTCTCGAGACTCCAGTTTCAAATCTCGTGAATGAATATCACACTTCAGAACTCTGCCTAAATCCACACCGCATGCCTTTTGGGTAATAGAAGTAACCACTTTGTATTCAAAACAATACGTGGCATGGTCTTAGCATGGCTGGTATTGATGAGCTTTAGAGATAAGTCGGCTACATACAAATCTCATCACGTATTCATGAGATCAGCAATGTATTCATAGCTCACGGCATTCACGTGACAACCGCTCAATTCAGCCATTAAAGCATGAAGCTCACAGGGCTCTAATGTGTGGTCTGTCAGATCAGTAACGCCTCTCTGCTCCCAAATGTGCTGCTTCTAGATGTTAGATTTGATGTTTGACGTTAATGAGCTTCGTTTTTTCAAGGTGGCTTCTATTACATCAATAGAGTAAACTTATTCAACCACTGGAATCGCCCTTGGGTTGAATTATTGCACTTCTGATATATTCAATAAATCATATCAGTTGTGGGAACTCCACAATTTGAAATATTAAATTTTTGTTTGTTCTAAATAATATATATTTGACAATATATATTTAATCTTTCTCATTTTCTGTTTTCTTTGAATGCTTAAAAAAATCAACATAACACTCGGAATTGTGCTAGATGTAAGTGATGATGTTTTTATTCTATTTATTTATTGGTACAAAATAACAATTAATGTAGAGATATAGCAAATTTGAGTCACATACTGCGCTATTCACAAATTTCGAATATGATTTTTAGTCCAGAACAATGTTTGACATTAACTAGCTTGGTTTTTTAGAGTGGGATATCAAAATAGTTTTCTTGATCAAAATTTTTCTGAATTTAGGCTTGTTTTGTAATTTGACACCTGAATTCAAAAGAAATAACGTTTATCTGCTCTTAACTGTGTTGATTTTAGATGTTGGATTTGTTTTTGGCAGTGATGAGCTTAGTTTTTCAGGGTAGAACCTTAGAATAAACTCGATATTAGGCTTTCAAAAATTAACGTCAATCTTCTCCAAACTGAGCTGCTTTGAAATGCTAGATTTAATGCTTTCTTTGGATCATTGAACTGTATTGGTGCTTCGTTTTTATAGTGAACTTCTGAATCATTATTGTTGTTTCAGGAAGAATCAGTCATTTATTGAACTTCAAAGTAAAATTTTTAGTTCAACTAAGACTTAACCTAAAAATTGGATTTTTTGTTGAAAATCTGTTAAGAAAGCAGTAGTGGGTTGAGCCTGTTGTATCTCTACTTGATTGTTTTTTTGTACGGTAATAAATTAATAAATGAGTTTCAAGGAAAATAGGTGATCTGTCCTATATTTTCTAATTAATTGTTGATCTTATATCTATTTTGATTGAAATTTCACTATTATTGCGTTTCTTGATCATGAAAAAAATTGATATTTTATAAATGAAGTAAATCACATGTAATCTTTTTTTTTAACCGACTTCCAAAAACAACAAGGTTACTATATTCGACCTGTTTTTTTTTTTTTTTATGTTTGTACATCAATCATTTGAACAATATTGAACCGATTTCGATGAATTTTTTCTTAAATGAAAGAGGATCGCTCAGCGGTGGTCCCATCCAAGTTTCGCGAAGATCGGCCCAATACTTAGCCCAATATTAAACAAAAAGGAGCATTCTTCGATGTCTTCATTTCAATCAAGTTTGAATAGGATAGTTCCACACATAACCGCCAATCGGATAACCGGTGTCGTTTACCAGGCTGATCATTGTATCATATGGAGCGCTTCACATCTAGACGGTTTTCGAAATCATATGATGCAATGCAATTATGCCGGGTAAACGACATCGGTTACCCAAAGCTGGTTCAGTGTGAAAGAAGTCTTTAATGTCCCGTTTTGACCAGTCACATGAACTTAATTTGAATCGAGAATAAGAAGAATATAATATTTGTGTCCATATGTTCATATGAAAATTGTAAATAATTTAGTTGATGTTATTTAGTCATAGGAATAAGGTTATTCAGTTGCAATCATAACACAAAAAATATCGTACATAACTCGTCCGGGAAGATGTTTACCATACTCGTATGATAATACCGCACTCAACTTCATCTCCTGCGTTTACTTATCATATTTTCAGTAAGCACAATATTTTCCACACTTGTAACGTAATATAGGCCTACTATTTCAGTGTAGGTATATTCTGAAAGGGACCACATTAAAATGAATCAAAAGCCATTTCACTTTTAAGAAGCCTTTCGCTATTATAATTCTCCTAAATACAATATTCCACATTAAATAAAACGTTGTAGAATTTTCCTTAGTTTATCTTTTCTTATATGTGGATTTTTAGTTACTTAACTTTCGATGTTATAAATTAATTATTGGCTTGCTAATTTGATAAATATTTCATAATGTAGGCTTTAAGAAATTTCTCATGTTTTCAAAGTTTGAAAATTCAACTAAAAAGCTTAAAATAAAACATATTTTAAAACAAAAAAAGAAACCGACTTCAGTGAAATGATAAAATACTCACGTACTAAAAAGTTTAAAATAAAGTATTTGCTTTAAACTGAGAAAATTTTAAATTTCATACAAGTAATCTTTTGAAGTCGGCGCCAAATTTCCCATAAACTCCTAAAATATAACAGAATTACTCTGTGATGTTTTCCATGACGAAATAATTGAACAATCTAATATCAAAACTGACACTGTATTTCAGTAAAAGTGAGTGTAAATCACATATTTAATTAAAATACAGTTTTAGTTTTGATATTAGATAGAATTTCTTATCAATCACTTCCTGGTGGTTCGGAACTCACCTAGAACTGTAGGTTCAACTCATCAATCTCCATCATCCAATTCATTACCCACGCAAAACTCTCAGACCTATGTGGGCTTCATCCTCCAAAAAAATACAGTGTTAGTTTTGATATTAGATAGAATTTCTTATCATCTTTATAAAATATTTGGCGCCGACTTCAAAAAAATACTTGTATGAAATTTAAAATTTTCTCAGTTTAAAGTAAATACTTTATTTTAAACTTTTTAGTACGTGAGTATTTTATCATTTCACTGAAGTCGGTTTCTTTTTTTGTTTTAAACTATGTCTTATCTTCTCATAATATTTATAATGATGATCTCAAGCACACTATGTGTGATCTTCTCCATGTTATGAACTACATACACCTTCAGATATGCCTGAGTCTACTGTGACCTATAGTGAACCCAAAAATGTCCTAGCCTGGAAACAAACTTGTAGGAGGGAAAATTATCATGAATGTGTAGGAAAAACTCGTGGAAAAGAGGGAAATTTAATCTAAAACCCTTGCAAGCAGTACATCATCTCAGCCAACTCCTTTCCTGCTTGGAAATCATCCAAAATTTCTTCATCGTTCTTACTTTCTGTTACTCTCTTTATTTTCTCATCTCTCTCACACTCTCTCAATCAATCTCTCTTCTTCCCTTTCTTCTCCACTACTTTTTCTCATTTACTCTTTCTTTATTCCTTCTTCCTTTTCTTCTACATCACTCTTACTCACTTACTCTTCCTGTTTTTCTTTCTTCTTCCCTATCTTCAGCACTGCTTTTTCACACTTACTCTTTCTCTTTCTTTCTTTCTTTCCTCTTCCCTATCGTCTGCTTTACTCTTTCTCTTTATGTCTTTCTTCCTTCTTCCCTTTCTTCTGCACTACTCTTTCTCACTTACCCTCTCTCTCTCTCTCTCTTTATGTCTTTCTTCCTTCTTCCCTATCTTCAGCACTGCTTTTTCACACTTACTCTTTCTCTTTCTTTCTTTCTTCCCTCTTCCCTTTCTTCCCTCTTCCCTTTCTTCTGCACTACTCTTTCTCACTCACTCTCTCTTTCTTATCTCCAGCACTACTTTTTTCTCATTTTCTCTTTTTCTTTCTTCCTTTCTTCCTTCCTTTTTTTCTCTTGTTCTTTTAGATCCACTCTTCTTACAGACATCTTCCATCTTCTTTCTTCTGCAGTTCATCTTACCGTATCTTTTCAAACTTCTGGTTCACATTTTCTTTCTCTTTCTCCCTCTACCATTCTCACTCATTTTTTCTCTCTCACCTTCTCATCCTCTTTTTCCTCTCCTTTCGACTCTTCCTCTTGATAAACTTATCCACTTCTTATGTACATATTCTTATATTTTTCTACTAAGCTTATCATTCTAAATAACTAATGATCTCCTATGTTGAGCTTCTCTTATCTTTTTCTGTCTGTTTCTCTTTACATCTTTCTTTTTCCATCTTTCTCATATTTCCCTCTCACTTCTGTACACAATTTCAATTACTTTCCTATAATGTACTATCATTCTTTGTCTCCACCTAATTATCTTTTCTTTTCTTTACGTTCTTTCTCCATTTCTCATCTTTATTCTCCTCGTCCTTCTTCTTATTCTTCCTCTTTTCCTCCTTTTAATTTTCTTTTTCTTCTTCCACTTCTTCTTCTCCATCTGTTCTTTCTTGTTCATGTTTTTTGCTTCTTCTTCCTCGCCTTCATATTTTTTGTCTTCTCTGCTCGTTCTACCTGTTTTTCTTCTTCTCTGCTTGTTCTACTTGTTTTTCTTCTTCTTTGCTCTTCCCAGGTCTACTTTTCTCCTTCTTCTTTTCTCCTTCTTCTTTTTTCCTCCTTCTTCTTCTTCTTCTTCTTCTTTTCTTCGTTCTTCTTCTTTTCCGTCTTCTTCTCCTGTTCTTCTTCTTCTTCTTCTTTTACTTCTTCTTCTTGTTTCTTTTTCTTCTTCTATTCTGCCTTCTCCTTCTTTTACGTCTACTTTTCCGTCTTCTTCTTCTTCCTCTTCTTCTTCTTCTTCTTCTTGTTCCTTGTTCTTCTTCTTCTTCCTGTTCCTTTTCCTTCTTCTTCCTGTTTCTTTCTCTTCTTCTATTCTTCTTATTCTTTTTCTTCTTTCGGTTTCTTTTTCTTCTTCTTTTCTCCTTCTTCTTTTTTCTTCTTCTTCTTCTTTCCTCTTTCTCTCACATGTCATATCTCCTCCCGTCTTCATATTTCTCTTCTCTTTCTTTCCTTCCCTTTCTTCTCTCCCCTTTCCAACTCATTTGAAGCAAGTGTGATTACTTCTACCCTACTCATTATATCCTTCTAGCTTTTCTCTTTTTTCTTCGATTACCATCTTTACCAAGGTCACAATACCATCCCTATTCCAACTTCTCTTTTCTCTCTTCACTTCTTTTTCCTTCAAATCGTATTTTCTCACATTCTCATCTACCTCTTTGTAACTTTCCCTTACTAATAGACTCTCTCCCTCTTTCCCTCAAACTCTCTCTTGCGTCTTTTTCTCTTTTTGTTTCGCTTTCTTCTCTCTCTCTGTTAGGTGGAAGGTCTGAGCTCTGACCTCGCCTAAAATACGGCCTTTTCGCAGATAAACTTTTTCGCCAGCTTACTGTTGTTAGACTATAAATAATATGAAATGTGAAATATCTCCCTATAAGTTTTGTGTGTATCGCGCAGTAAAGCCAGAGCCAAATGATCCGTAGATTATTCGCTGACAAGGCTGCCGTTATTGGAAATATAGGAGAAAGCGCACGAATAAAGGAAGGAAGAGTAGGGTGTGATGAAGGAGGGGATAAAGAGAATTAAAAAACGAAGAGTACGGTGGTTTGGGGGTAAAGGAGTAAGAAGAGGAAAGGCAAGAAGAAGTGACAGAAGGAAAAGATGGAGATTAGACAGAGACAGAGGGAGAGAGAAGAATAGAACGCGGAAAAAAGAAGGAGAAGAGTTGGAATAAGAGAGAGAAAGAGAGAAGTTGGAAGAGAAGAAGGAGAAGATAAAGTAGATAAAGTAGAATAAGAAAAAGAAGATCGAATAAAAGGTGAATCGGAAAGAAAGGTGGTGGAATGGCGGGAAAGAAGAAAGCGAAGATGTAGAATGAGAGAAATAAAGAGAGAAAGTGGAAGAAAAGTAGAAGATAAAGTAAAATAAAGGAAAGAAGATCAAATAAAAGGTGAATCAGGAAGAAAGGTGATGGAAGAGACGGGAAAGAAGAAGGCGAAGAAGATGTAGAATGAGAGAAATAAAGAAAGAAAGTGGAACAGGAGAAGGAGAAGATAATGTAGAACAAGAAAAAGAAGATCGAGTAAAAGGTGAATCAGGAAGAAAGGTGGTGGAATAGACAAGAAAGAAGAAGGCGAAGAAGATGTAGAATGAGAGAAATAAAGTGGAAGAGGAGAAGGAGAAGATAAATTAGAACAAGAAAAAGAAGATCGAATAAAAGGTGAATCGGGAAAAAAGGTGGTGGAATAGGCGGGAAAGAAGAAGGCGAAGATGTAGAATGAGAGAAATAAAGAAAGAAAGTGGAACAGGAGAAGGAGAAGATAATGTAGAACAAGAAAAAGAAGATCGAATAAACGGCGAATCGGGAAGGAAGGTGGTGGAATAGGCGGGAAAGAAGAAGGCGAAGATGTAGAATGAGAGAAGGTGGAAGAGTAGAAGGAGAAGATAAAGTAGAACAAGAAAAAGAAGATCGAATAAAAGGTGAATCAGGAAGAAAGGTAGTGGAATAGACAAGAAAGAAGAAGGCGAAGAAGATGTAGAATGAGAGAAATAAAGTGGAAGAGGAGAAGGAGAAGATAAATTAGAACAAGAAAAAGAAGATTGAATAGAAGGTGAATCAGGAAGAAAGTTTTTGGATGGGAAAGAAGTATTCGAAATTAATTAGAGGAAGAGGAGAAGTGGAAGAAGGGTGACAAAAAAATAGTAGATCAAGTAATAATATTACTTTAGTATTGATAAAGGTTAAATTTGTGGAAGTCAATGGCACACAAGAGAAGGAGAGGGTGGAAGTAGAAGAAAAGGAGAAGGTGATGGTGAAGGAGAATGGAAAGGAGAAAAAGATGACAAAGAGGAAGAGGAAGAGGAAGAAGAAGAGGAAGAAGAAGATGAAGGAGTAGAGGAAGAAGAGGAAGAAGAATAAGAAGACGAACAAGGTGTAAGAATTGTGACGGGGTACGTGAATAAGAAAAATGTAGAAATTGAAAGAGAATAAGAAGAATATGGGAGATAGAACACAGGAGAGAGTTGTTAAGAAGTATATCTTTCTTGCAATCATAACAATATTATTGTTACAATAACAAGAAAAACAATAGTCGACACTACTTGTTTTTCAAACATCTCTTCCATTCATTGATGACACGTGCTTCAAAGAGATTGTAAATTAACACTTGTTTTCTTCTTCCCCCAATAAGTCTCTCTCACTCCTGTTTGGAAAGTGCGTTTCAAGCACTTTTACGCACAGTAGAGAATGTTCCAGATTGTATTACCGGCTTCCACAATTTCCTTGAATACTTTCAAACAATATATAAGGAGTAGTCCGTGTAAACAGAAGTCAAATGTCATTTGATCTTCACAATGTTCATATCCTGTGCCAGCTAAATGACAGTGTATATAGACATTATCTTCACGGATATTGAGTGCTTGTGATCAGTGTTGTGGTGAATTCTTTGACATTACTCAGTTCTATTATTAAGATATTATTGTTATTATTATTACTATTATTAAGATATCAACAAATATTGTTACAGTCTATGTTTCATCTATTCATTAATCTATTCATTGAGTGTTTAACTGTTTCTAGACTTTCTTTTTTACTTCATTAATCAGCTATTTGATAGTAATTTATTAAATCTTCGATCGACCTATTCATAAATTTTGTAAGTGATACCGAAAATTCATTAATGCCTGAACGTTAATGATTTGTTTTTCGTTAATGGTTTCTCTTGTGGTTAGTGCGTGTTGTAAGTTATTCGTGTAAATAAAGTGTTGGTAGCATTATTTTAGTAATAGAACCCGTAACAATGTCAATATGATCACCTGAATTATATTTTCTGGTCGAAACCTCTTCAAGTGAACAGGAAAGTTTGAATTTAATCAGAAGCCTGCTCCCAAGGACCGATAGATCCTTTTTCCTGTGGGATGATCCTTGATATGGACTGGAAAGGAGCCTGGATGCTGAGAGCTGATCCAGTGGGCGGGACAGTTTCATCAACGTTTGGCACAATTCCAACATCAAAAAGAAAAAGGAAGAATCGTCGACTCTTCTTTGGGTGTTGACCCTGCATTATTCTACCAGGGGCTCTCCAGACGAGAATTTGAATCAAGCTCCTATCATAATATGCGACCTCTTTTCCATAACTCACTAGCAAGTCACTTTGCTCAACACTTGAAAATGCTCTACTTTTTGCGGCTATTTTGTGGAATTATGATACTTGGAGTATTTTTAGCTACTTTGTATTTGAAAGAAGGTCCTATTTTATCCAAAAGCATTCCTGAAATAAATTAGGTTTTTTTGTTATGAGAAGTGACGTCACATTGCAATAAAATCGTTCACATTTACGTGGCAATTCAATTGTATAATTTCTTGATTCATACTTTTTTTTGTAGATTACGCCTTGGAGACTCCAGTTAAGGAGTTTACTGATCGGCGTTGTTAATAATTAACTCTTTATGATAAATATAACGACTTTCAGTCAATTTTAATAAAGAATATATAAATATTTACTCACGTAGGCTGAAACGTTTTTGAATCGTGATGATTCATTTCCAACAACAGGCTGTTGAAAATGTATTTCCACGATTCGAAAACGTTTCAGCCTACTTGAGTAAATATCTATTTATTCTTTATTGAAATTGACTGCAAGTCGTTTAATTTATCATAAAAAGTTAAAAAATTGATTACTTTTACGCGACAATTCAATTGTCGCTGTGAGTTCTCAATGATCAATTGATACTAATATGTGGTACCAAATTGATAACAATTGTGGTATCAAGACCCTATACAGGAAAATCAGTGAATTATCTAGCTCCAAAAATGTGGTACAAAAAATCCAGATGAAGCAAACTTGAAATCAAAAAGTACCATTTTTGAAAGGTCTGTGCGACGATTTATTCTTAATTAACGGAACGAAGAGAGTTCTGTGTTCTGCATTCTGTCTGTTTGTTTGAAACGCCTTTACGTTTGAACGCGTAAACCTATTTCTTTGAAATTTAACATGAACGATTTATGTCGCGAATTGAATTGTCGCGTAAAAGTAATCAATTTTTTAACTTTTTATGATAAATTAAACGACTTGCAGTCAATTTCAATAAAGAATAAATAGATATTTGCATTGAAGATTAAAGCTAAAACTAAATTAGAGCTGGACCATTTACTAGTTAGTAGTACAAATATTGTGACTGATTGGTGTTCTGCTAATAACCTCACCCTTAATGTAGAAAAAATCTGTGATATTAGTTTTAGTTATAATAATAGGTTACCTGTTACTACTGAATCACTCAAGTTTCTAGGAATATATATTAACACTGGACTCAATTGGAATTCACATGTAGAGTATTTAAATAAAAAATTGTCGAAAGGTCTTTATTTATTAAGAAGATTACGTGGAGCAGTGAATGTAGATGTTTTACTCGCGCTTCGCGTTCGGCAGGGGGTTGCACCCCCTGCACCCCTGCCATAGGGTCTGTGATGTACGTTCCGGTGATGAAATGGCTGAATCCACTGCAGATTACTTTGTGCAATTTTCAAACCCTTTACTTTGTGAATATACTTTCTGCATATTTCCAGTTTTTGAAGAGGTGGTTCTTATTAAAACCGGCCATCTTTAACAAGGGAAAGGTTTTTTTAATGTTCAGAAACACATTATCACTTTTTTTTCTATCTTTAATCGATTTTCATCAATAAAATTTGCAATGCTGCAAAATTAAAAAATTCTCAACATCCAATCATGTAAGGAAGAAGATTTCAATTCTTTTTCAGTTTCATCATGTTTCCAATGTCTACTATCAATAAAAAAATCATAATTTTCCATGAACTAAAATCAATGTTATCAAAATCAATTTTTTAATGATTTGCAACTTTGGACAACCCTCACTCATAAGAGGATGGTTTTTTCAAAAAATCATGATCAACACTTTTAAGTTATTGTTTTATTGTTAATCATCTCCCATTGATGAAAGTTTTGAAATTGCAATAATAAAAAAGACCAAATTTTAAAACATCCCTCAAAAACCACCCTTATTGAAAAATTATGAATTCCTTTCGTTTTCTGTTCAAACCGCAGTTTTAATACCAGCATTCTGTCAGGAAAGGTTCAAATTTCTCATAAGCAAAAAAGTTCTAAATTGCGTTTTTCTAACATGCATTTATTTGGGCACCCCTAACATCGAAGGGGATGATTTTATCAAAAAATCTTGAGGAACACTATCTTATTATTTTTTTATTGTTAATCAACTCCAATAGATGAAAGTTTTGAAAATTCAATAATTTAAAAGACCAAATTTAAAAACATCCCTCAAAAACCACCCTTATGGAAAAATAATGACTTCCCCTCGTTTTCTGTTTGAACCCCAGTTTTAATACCAGCATTCTGTCAGGAAAGGTTCAAATTTCTTATAAACAAGAAAGTCAAAAATGTTAAAAATTGCATTTTTCTAACATGCATTTATTTGGGCACCCCTAACTTCGAAGGGGATGGTTTTTTCAAAAAATCATGATGAACACTTTTGAGTTATTGTTTTGTTGTTAATCAACTCCTATAGATAAAATTCTCAAAAATCGAATATTTGATAAGACCAAATTATGAAACATCCCTCAAAAACCACCCTCATTCGAAAATTATGAATTTATTTGGTTTTTTGTTCAAACCTTGGCTTTAATAACAGCATCTCATCAACAAAGACTTAAATTTCTCATAAACAAAAAAGTCAAAAATTTTTTAAATTGCATTTTTCTAATATGCATTTATTTGTGCACCCCTAACTCCAAAGGGGATGATTATTTCGGAAAATATTCACGAATACTTTCTACCTTATTTCCATTGCTCTATCATTCCCCACCAATAAAATCGACAGAAAACAAATATTTGAAAATCTCAATTTTTTTCAACCCCTATACAAACTACCACTTATTATTGAAAATCCGTTTCCATGAATTTTCAGCATAAGCCTATTCCTATCATCATTTTCCTCTGATAAAAAATCAATATTATCAATCAACAAAAAAGTTCAAAATCCAATATCCTCCATTTGCCCCCCCAAAATCAGTAAAATGGCGTTTTTCGCCACCTTTTCCAAGAGGGATGATATTTTCAAAATTTTTCAAATCGAGGCACCTACAGTTTTTTATGCTCTATTTAATGGAAAAAAGAATTTTTCAAATATCTTGATATTTAGATTTACCCCCCTAATTCATCCCCCCCTAGCAACCCCCTTAATCAAAATTTGGGGCATTATTCAATTTCATCTTTTTTTAAATACACTTACCTCCCATTATCGACCACAAAAACTAGAATTTTTTCCTAAAACAACTTTTTTGAAAAAAAATTTTGAGCAATTTTCCCCCAACCCCCACCCCTAAACCAATCGACCAAAAAAATTCCGCCACACACCAATGTGCTCAGCTCACAAAGCACTACAAAATCAGAAAAAGAATTTTCAAAATATCTCAATATTCAGAATTTCCACTTTTTTGACCCCCCCTCCAAATCGCCCCCCATTGAGTTTTTCGAAATTTTTTCTTGGGTTCAACCCCCTCTAAAATAGCATTAATTTTCATAAAAAACCACCAAAATCCAAATAAAAAGTCCCAAAAATCGAGGGTAAATTGAGCCCCCCCTAAAAAAATAAGGGGCACTTTTAAACAATGTTGGAGTTTTCCCCATGGTTTTGCCCGAGGCCGAAGACCATCCGATAGGAAACCCCCCGAGATTCAGTTTGCATCATGGAAATCTTTAATGTCAATCAGTGACTTTGCAGTTGTAGAGTATATTAACTCGCGCTTCGCGTTCGGCAGGGGGTTGCACCCCCTGCACCCCTGCCATAGGGTCTGTGATATACGTTACAGTGATGATATGGCTGAATGTGATAATTAATTGAATTAATAATAATAGCTCATCATTCTCTGTAACGTCTTCAACTTCTTTTCCTTTTTTCATTCCTCTTTCTTGTAATTTTTATTGTTCTTTTTCTTGTCTCATTTGTCCTATACTTTCTTCTTCTTCTTCTTCTTCTTTCTCTTCTCCTCCCACTTCTTCTTCTTCTTCTTCTTCTTCTACTTTTTTTCTTCTTTTTCTTATACTTCTTCATTTTCCTTCTACTTTTTCTTAATTTCTTCATCTTCCTCTTCTTCTTTTTTTTGTTCTTCATCTTCTCCTTCCTCTTAATTTTCTCCTTCTTTTCCTTCTTCCACTTCTTCTTCACCTTCCTCTTTATTTCTTCTTCTTCTTCATCTTATTCTTCTTTTTGTTCTTCTTCTTAATTGTTTTTAACTTCTTTTACTCCTTCTTCACCTTCCTCTTAATTTCCTCTTCATCTTCTTCTTCTTTTTTTTCTTCATCTTCTCATTCCCCTTAATTTTCTCCTCCTTTTCCTTCTTCTTCATCTTCTTCTTCTTTTTGTTCTTTATCTTCTCACTCCTCTTAATTTTCTCCTTTTCTTCCCTCTTCTTCATCTTCTTCTTCATGCACCCCCTGCACCCCTGCCATAGGGTCTGTGATGTACATCTCGGTAATAGAATGCTGGACTTTTCTGCATATTTCTTTGTACAAATTCCAAACACATTTGTTAGAATTTATTATTATCTTTAATTGTGAAAGGGGTTGTTTTTTTTCATGCTTTTTTTTTAATGAAGGGTCGAGCTTTCCGATGTCAAATCTGCTATTAATATCAGCTGGCAATTATAGAAATTCTAAATTTTTCATTAAGAGTTTAATATTTTAAAAATTACACTTTTTTTAAGGTTTTGCAATTCAGGCACCCCTTCCTTAGAAGGGGATGGATTTTTCAAAAAACGTTCAAGAATATTTTTCAGTTACTTTTGTACTCCTAATCAATTCCCATGAATAAAAATATCAGAAAATTAACTTTTGAAAATATCTAATTTTTTAATATCCTCCAAAAACTACCCCTATCAAGAAACTCCAAATTTATTTTTTTTCTGTGTCAGCCTCGATTTAAAAATTAGCTCCCATTCAGTAAAATTCAAAATTTTCATAAAATAGTGAAAAATTTTCAAAATTGCATTATTTTTAGATCTTTCACTTTGGGCACCCCTTACTCAGAAGGGGATGATTTTTTCGAAAAATGTTCAAGAATACTTTTGGGTTATTTTTTCATTTAAAATTGATTTTCATGAATTAAATTTTCAGAAAATCAATATTTAAAAAGTTCAAATTATTAAACATCGCTTAAAAGCCACCCCTATCAAAAAAATTTAAATTCTTTCGGTTACCTGTTTTAACCTTGGTTTTAATATTCCCTTGCCATCAGAAAACATCTCAATAATCGATAAACAAAAAAGTAAAAAATTTCCAAAATGGCATTTTTCCAATAAGCATTTATTTGGGCACCCCTAACTCCGAAGGGGATGATTTTTTCAAAAAATCATGATCAACACTTTTGAATTATTTTTTTATTGTTGATCAACTCTAATAGATGCTAGTTTCAAAAATGCAATAATTGAAAAGACAATATTTTAAAACATCTCTCAAAAACCACCCTTATAGAAAAATTATGAATTTTTCTCGTTTTCTGTTCAAAACTCAGTTTCAAAACCAGCATTCTGTTAGCAAAGGTTCAAATTACTAATAAACAAAAAAGTCAAAAATTATCAAAATTGCATTCTTGTAATATCCCTGTATTATGGCACCCCTAACTTCCAAGGGGATGATTATTTCGAAAAATGTTCTCGAATACTTTTTACCTTCATTTTATTGCTCTATCATTCCCCACCAATAAAATCTACAGAAAACAAATAAATGAAAATCTCAAATTTTTTCAACCCCTATACAAACTACCCCTTGTGATTGAAAACCTTTTTTCATGCATTTTCAGCATGAGCCTATTTCTATCATCAAATTCCTTTGATAAAAAATTGATATTATCGATCAACAAAAAAGTTCAAAATCCAATTTCCTCCATTTGCCCCCCTAAAATCAGTAAAATTGCGTTTTTCGCCTCCTACTCCAAAAGGGATGATTTTTTCAAATTTTTTTTAATCGGGGCACCTATAGTTTTTTATGCTCTATTTGATGGGAAAAAGAATTTTTCAAATATCTCGATATTTAGATTTACCCCCCTAATTCATCCCCCCCTAGCAACCCCCTTAATCAAAATTTGGGGAATTATTCAATTTCATCTTTTTTAAAATACACTTACCTCCCATTATCGACGATAAAAACTAGAATTTTTTCCTAAAACAACTTTTTTGAAAAAAAATTTTGAGCAATTTTCCCCCAACCCCCACCCCTAAACCAATCGACCAAAAAAATTCCGCCACACACCAATGTGCTCAGCTCACAAAGCACTACAAAATCAGAAAAAGAATTTTCAAAATATCTCAATATTCAGAATTTCCACTTTTTTGACCCCCCCTCCAAATCGCCCCCCATTGAGTTTTTCGAAATTTTTTCTTGGGTTCAACCCCCTCTAAAATAGCATTAATTTTCATAAAAAACCACCAAAATCCAAATAAAAAGTCCCAAAAATCGAGGGTAAATTGAGCCCCCCCTGAAAAAATAAGGGGCACTTTTCAACAATGTTGGAGTTTTCCCCATGGTTTTGCCCGAGGCCGAAGACCATCCGATAGAAAACCCCCCGAGATTCAGTTTGCATCATGGAAATCTTTAATGTCAATCAGTGACTTTGCAGTTGTAGAGTATATTAATTAAATGTGTACTATGCACATATATTTTCATTGTTGTCTTATGGTATTACTGTATGGGGCAGTTGCTCAAGGTCTATTGAAACTTTTAGACTTCAAAAAAGGGCTGTGAGAATTATCATGAATGCACCCCAAAGAGCTCATTGCACGCCTTTATTTAGAAACCTGAAACTGTTGACATTGTCTTCCATATATATACTGAGCTTGCTGCTTCATGTCCATCAAAATAAAGGAGAGTTATTGACAAACAATGAAGTTCATAATTACAATACTAGGCACAGGAATGACCTGAGAACTGAATATCTACAATTTGCAAGATCTCAAAAAAGTTGGCTTTACACAGGAATAAAATTTTACAATTCCTTACCAATAGTTGTAAGAGGGCTTCATGGTATAGCTTTTAAGAACATTGTAAAAAATATTTTGCAGGAAGAATGTCTATACAGAGTTGCCGATTATTATGAAATCAACTTTGAAAATTATATAAGAAGATAAATATTGACATAACTTATACATACTGTACTTCTATTTTCTGTAAATTATTATATATTTTGTGACTATCAAATTGTTTTTGACGTTGACCATGCATTGTAAAAATGTTTTATGTCAATAAATGAATTTCTATTTCTATTTCTATTTCTAATGTTTCTTTTAGTATTGTGCAGCGAACTATGTACAATAGTTATTCATGTATTAAGAGCATGAAGCGCCAAATATTTAAAGTAAATATTCTCGCAGTAATTTTGCGAGAGCGATAAAGAAGCTTCACGTGCGAATTGCATACTAGTTATTTATGTATTAAGAGCGTGAAGCGCGACTTTATCGCTCGAGCCAAAACATTTACTGCGCGACGCGTAGCGGAGCGCAGTAATTTTGCGAGAGCGATAAAGAAGCTTCACGCGCGAATTGCATACAATATTTTTCCTAAAACTGCAGTTCTGGATTCCAACACAATAAAAGCTTGTAGTTTGTAGCATCACAGACCATGCGCGGATTTGGTTAGCGTTCGCCTTTTTTGAGGTTATGTGAATTTCAGGGATTCCATGATCCACCAATGAGAAGACATCAAAATCAAAACAGAAGCGTAAAGAAAACAGCTGGCGAGCGTAAAGTACTTTACCGCTTGCTGAGCAGTAAAGAGGTATTTTACAATTAGTTTTCAGTACGTAAAGAACTACTTTACGAGCAGTTGCAGGAAAAATATTTTTCCTAAAACTGCAGTTCTGGATTCCAACACAATAAAAGCTTGTAGTTTGTAACATCACAGACCGTGCGCGGATTTGGTTAGCGTTCGCCATTGTTGAGGTTATGTGAATTTCACGGATTCCGTGATCCACCAATGAGAAGGCATCAAAATCGAAACAGAAGCGTAAAGGGAACAGCTGGCGAGCGTAAGGTACTTTACCGCTTGCAGAGCAGTAGAGAGGTATTTTACAATTAGTTTTCAGTACGTAAAGAACTACTTTTCGAGCAGTTGTAGGAAAAGTATTTTTTAATAATTTTTGTTGCATTTAAAGAATAATTTATCATGAGAAAAAGCGGATAGGCACCCAGGCCTTCTTCTATAGGAACATTATGATTTTTAAATTGATCATACGCAATTAGAATCAGATTCATAGATAGCCCTCGGGCCGTGACATCTGGTTGAGCCTCATTTAAATGTATGAAGTTATCATACATAAGAATAACATATTAGTTTGTTTTATTTCTAATATTTCAGTTAAGTATAATAACAAGTGATTACCAAGTGAATGATGTACAATTTTAATTAATATTTTTTCATAAACTCATTCATCATACATCTAGAATCTAATCTGAGCAATCAGCTGTCTCGCAAATAGAAAACGCAGCCTGTTGATGTGATTCAGAGTAACCTTTTGTGATAAAAAAACATGAAAAAAAATACCCGAATTGAATCAAGGGTTAGGTCTGATGACTGATGACTCGTCTTCATCTTTTTCTTCGTTTCCTTCTCTCCTTCTCCTCCTCCTTCTCCTCCTCCTCCTCCTTCTTCTCCTCCTCCTTCTCCTCCTCCTCCTCCTCCTCCTCCTCATCCTCCTCCTCCTCCTCCTTCTTCTTCTTTCTTCTCCTCATTCTTCTTTAATTCTCTTCTCCCTATTCTTCTTCTTATCCAACGATTTCCTAACTTTCATCGAGCTTTCACAACTCCCCACTCTCCGCTACAAAGAACAGTTGAAAAAGAAACTGATCCGTTCGTCATAAGAATTTACTCGGCGTTCGTTTCTGCGTCGCGCACAAAAACCCGGGATTTGGAAAATTACAAAACCAAAGTTTGTTGGTGTCAGTGCTCGCTCAGACGTCGCTCCAGCTGGAGACTGAAATCTTGTCACGTGCTAAACGTGAGCAGAGCTCTTGAGTGGGAACCCCTTTTTTAGGGAGGGGGAAGGGTTTTTTATTTGGGAAGGGGTGAGAAGGTTCAAGAATGATGACAAGGTTCAAGGAGGGGGTTTTGAAGGCGTTCGATTCTTTACCAGAAGTTCTACAGTGCCTGCAACTCCAATAAAGATGGCAAGAAGGCTTTAACTATTTTTATAAAAATATATTCTCTTTCTCTTTCTTCACTTATCGCTTTAATTTAAGCGCTAGTTTTTAACGATCCAGTAGGCAAGTATCATGAGTGGGCGATTCCGGGAAGAACATAATATAGTAGTTCTTTTCTCAATAGATCTTATGTACTTTTAGGCGCTGTATACGAATCAACTTTGGCAACAGGCACGTAGCCAAGGAAGGCTTGTGGGGCTTCAACCTCCCCACCCCTGAAATTTTGATGGGTATTTGGTTATTCCATACCCCCTGACTCCCCTCCCCCCTCCGCCCTTAATATAAGACTAATCCGGTTTCAGCCCTACCCGAAAGAAAATTCTGGCCATGTGCCTGTTTTGGTACCTCAAAAAAGGTTTCGACCACCATTAATACGAATATTCTTTTTTCTCTTGTTACTGTTTTCTTTTAATTGTCATTTCTCTGTCAGTACCCTATTCTTGTATTCTCTCTTTATTACTTACTCTCATAATAATTCAACCTCTTTCTTCGTCTTATTTCATCTTACATCTTTTCTTACATACTACTCTTAATCCGTCCCTCTCCTCTTCCACTTCCTCTTCCTCCCACTAACCCTATTCCTTCTTCTTCTCCTCCTCTTCCTCATCGGCTCACTTCTCCACCTACTCCTCCTCTTCCTCCTTCTCCTATTTCTAGTAAACTTATCACTTCCATTCAGGTGTTTTTTCTTTTTAACTTTTCTTTTTTAATTTTCACCTTTCTCCATTATTTCCCTCTTCCCACCAACTCTTTCTCATTTGGTTCTTCCAATTCTTCTACTCATCCTCTCACTTCCGCCTTTCTCAATATTTCCTCCCCCCTCCTTCTTCTTTTCGTTTCTCCTCGTCATTTGTATCCTCCTCCTCCTACTCGTCCATTTCCATCATCTTCTCCCTCGTTCATCTGTCTCTTACCCACCTCCTTAATCTATCACCTATTTTTCCCCTTCTTATTTTCTTCCTAGTTATTTTTATTTTCCTATCTACCTCCTCACGCTACCACCAATATAATCTCCTTCTTCACACTCTTCTATTTCCTCTTCTTCCTGTTTTGTTCCCCTTCTCCACCCTACACTTTCCCCATGCCTCCATCACGTACTCATCGTGATCTGTTGTTCAGTCTACCATATGGGTGATGTCTTCCACCCCAGATCAGTAGTTTGGCTTTCGGAGTCGTGTTGGGAAACAAGAAAGTAAAGAAGAAGGAAGAAAGAGAGGAAAAAAAGGCGCAGAAAAAAAGAGAAAAGGAGCTTCACAAGTCTGAGTTGCAAACTTCTAGAGCGGGCTTATAAACAAGCACGAAGCGTGGTGTGCTAACCTCCACCAACTCTAATAAAGATCAAGACTTCGACTATCGAACAACGTTCCAGCAAAGAAGTTTGCCAAGTGTTATTACTATTACGAGATAGAACTCAACCTACCTCACAATGAGCTAAACTGTTCATTGTTGATGTTTCGATACTATATTCCGATTCGATATGTTACTATACATATTACATTCTTTTTTTTTGTAGATGAGGTATTGGAGACTCTAGTTAAAGAGTATGAGACAAGTCAGATTAACAATTATACAATCTTATACACTAGTTACCATAATAATTACTATATAAATTGGTTGAGGTGAGGCTTGTTGTTAGGAACTTTTGTACACTATAGAGAGCTTTATAAACAATATATTTTTCCTACAGTGACCCGAGAAAGTGCCTATTTTTGCACTAACTGAGCACGCAAAATAGTCTACTCCTGCACCAGTGCGGGAAAGTACTTTTCCGCACTCCAGATTAGCAACCTAACAACACAAAATAGTGAGCATGCAATACGCAGGTTCCCTATTCTGCATTCAAAAATAGGCTGGCTACTCTGCTTCAGCTGCGAAATAGTCGTTGTAGTTGTTGTTGTTGGAATCGATTTGATTCGAAGATAGGTTATGTGAGGAATTGTCAGGTTATGTATGTCCTGTTTGTTCTGTTTAAATTACTTGATACGTAACTGTAGAAAATATTTAATGTGTAATACGAGCGCAAAGTATTGTTTCTGCACTCGAGAAACTTTTTTCTCTCGATGCAGAAAAACGCTATTTTGCACTGTAGTTACACAAATTGCTATTCTCAGTTATTGTTTTAAATATCTCTATATTTTGAAGACTTTAAAAACTGCGGTAGCTTGTAGAGTTTCCTACCAATATAACTAGGTTTTTGTTTGAATAAGCTACTATTGTGACTCACCAAGTGATAAGCTCCTCGGCTTCCTGTATTATAAAGGTGTATTTCAAGATTTTGGTTAATATCACTCTTTTCTACGTAAGTATACAGTAGCTTCATACACTTATAAGCAGGGTACAGTTGGGAGAGCAAGGGCCGTATTTATAAACGTTTCTTATAAAAAAATGACTTGAGTCGTACTTAGCGGTAGCAAGTCTTACTTACACTTCCAGGTTCATGACGTGACAAGCCAGCAAGTAGCTGTAACAATAAAAACCAACCCAGCTCCCCAATAACTGTGGAGCTTCTGATAAATAATTTGAAACTAATAATTGATTTGACAGACGTTGAATTCACTTGAAAAGTTAATAATAATTTACATTGAACGTCACTAATTTTCACTAACATAAAAATTTACACGCATAAATATGGTGGGGACAGCTGGGTCGGCATTGAGATTATGTATAACTATTGTCTGATGAATAAGATCGCCAAAGGCTTGGATAAAGACCTTTATCCATATAAACACATATTCAGATATTACCAGGAATAAATCTCAAGGGATGAGAGAAACTCTTGAGAGACGCTCATATGCCTCTCTTTTTCTCTCACCCAACTCTCTTTCTCAATCTCTCTCTTTCTCCCTACCTTTCTCTATCTCTTCATCACCATATCTCAACACATGCTCGGCTCACGTATGTGCATCATGAATATTTCATCGACCAATGAGAAGTCTGAATTCAGTTTATTTCGACCCCCCTAACCCCCTCACTTTCGTCTTAATCGGAAACTTCGGCATTCCTCTCCTTCTTCATCTTGTTCTTCTTCGTTCAACAGGTCGTCGGCCATATTTGATGGTAAAAGGTGCAATGGAATCACGTCTACATCCTAAATCACCCAAAGAGGGCTTGTCCCTTGAAGGGATGGGCCCAGAAGGGAAGAAGTAGAAAGGTTATTCCCTTCTACATGATATCAATGTTTGTTGCCGAAACTGACCCTCCATAAGCTCATTTGTTGATCGTTCGCTGGATAACTTCGATTTCGCTGATGAATATTTTTTCATGACAATATGCATACGTGAGTCTTAAGACTTGTGCTTGAGACTATTTTTATTGACCAAACAAAATAACCAAATAAACAAGGCTGAACGAGTATCGTACTCGTGACCACAGGAGTAGCGGCTAGCCAGAATTTTATTAGACACAAGCGATCCAACTTATTATACCATTGATTAATAATATCTTGTGACCTTGCTGAGGTCTGGTGTCAGAGATAACAGATCGCACCTGAAAAGTTCAAGGTCTTTGAGGTGACTCAAGGGTAGTTGTTTTGTCTTTCAATTTTATTATTAATTTTATTCTTATCAGTACTTTCAATGTTCATCTATATATTTTTTCAAGCTCATTCTTCTCCGCTTACCTATCATTTTACCACTTAACATACATCTTATTATTTTGTCTTATCTTATCTATTTTTCTCCATTTTACTATTACTCCATTGTTTCTTGTAATTTTGATTCATCTTATCCAATTGATATCTACAAAAAATAGTATCATTTTATTTTTTTGGGAGGCCAGGGAATTTTGATTGAAGATATTATTCTCAACCCCTTTATAAAAGGTTTAAATGATTGACTATTCGATTAACTACACTAAGGCTTGTTTTCTTTCAACTATTTTTACCTGTTTTCCATTTTTGTTCACTTATAACTTTCATTGGTTAGCTCCTCCCATTGTTCAAAGTGGGTGGGTGTGACTCAGTAAACAGCCAACGGCAGCACTCCGTCGTAGTTCAGCTTTTATAGGCCGTCATTTTGTACATATGAAACTTCTATTTTGTTGGCCAATAGCAGGTTATGGTATATGTTGCTACTTCTAAATTTAAATTTTAGTTTGATTGATTTTAAGATTGATATAACTACTGAATCTAGTAACATTTTTTATCTCAGTGCCTTCCTTATTTTAACTATTTTTTCTACCATATTTTTTGCACTATGACTTCTTTCCTTTAAACTATTTTTACTTGTTTTACATTGAACTTCTCTTTTGACTCTCTTTGGTTAGCTCCTCCCATAGTTGAATATGGGTGTGACATGCCTCAATAAACAGCCAATGGCAGCACTCCGTCATAGTTCAGCCTTTTAGAGGACGCCATTTTGTTAATCAAAACCATCTATTTTGTTGGCCAATAGCAGGTTATGGAATATTTACTACTTCTAAATTTAAATTTTAGTTTGATTGAGTTTAAGATTGTTATAACTGCCGAATCTAGTACCTTTATTTATCTCAGCATCTTATTCATCTATATTTTTATCGTAGATGTTCAAATAACTGCACTATGGCTTCTTTTCTTCCAACAATTTTTACTTGTATTCCATAGTAGTTCTCTTTTGACTCTCATTGGCTAGCTCCTCCCATTCTTGAAAATGTGTGACATGTCTCAGTAAACAGCCAATGGCAGCACTGCTTCGAAGTTCAGCCTTCTAGAGGCCGTCATTTTGTTAATCAGAAACATCTATTTTGTTGGCCAATAGCAGGTTATGGAATAACTTATTTTGCCACTTCTAAATTCAAATTTTAGTTTGACTGAGTATAAGATTGTAATAACTGCCGAATCTAGTACATTCATTTACCTCAGTACCTGATTTGATCCATTTATTATCATAGATGTTTGAATAACTGTACTATGGCTTCTTTTCTTTGAACTATTCATTTCAACTTTCAACTCTATCCATTCTTGTTCACTTATTTATGAACGTTCCTTCAGTGTGTATTTTTACTCTAGGTGCCCTTGAAATAGCTATATAAATACATTGCATACAGGGCATGAAGTATATTATGAGCTTTTTCAAGCAAATCAATGAAAAGTAGTAACAAATTGAAACAGTAGTTCAAGCAACGATTGCATCATGACTGCCTTCGAACCACAAGTGAGATGTAAGTTAGGACACAAGCGGAGCGAGTGTTTCAAATATCTCACGAGTTACATCTCAAGGTAAAATACTATCGCTGCAAACAATATTAAATATGAATTATAATCTTAAAAAACACTTTTAAATGGAAATTGACTCACGTTATGGCGTGAGTCAATTTCCATTTAAAAGTGTTTTTTAAGTTTATAATACATATTAGTGGAAACAAGATGGATCTTCAACATCATTAAATTTTAATTCCGATTACAAATAGATTAACTTCAATCTATCTTACTAATGATTACGATATTTTTCCCAGAATTCAACATAACCTACAATGCGTGATTGTTTTCGATAAATTTGATTTTAAATCTTGTTTGATTTTCAAATGTTTAAATCAGCTGATATGACTCAAATATTATCCATTTCGAAACTGATTTGAAGAAATTCTGAGATCTCATTGGTGTAGACTCCTGTCCTGAAAAGTGACCGTAGTATTATTTTACTTATTCTTTCTATTTATTTATCAATTTATTTCAAAACAAAATCAACTAAAGATACAACAGGCACAGCCCACTAATGCATTCTTTAAAAATTTTCAATTAAAAAACCCAAATTAAAATGACTTCATTCTGACTCTTGTTTGATAAGGCATGGAATAAAGTGAGCTGTATTGACATTGCTTTCTAACCTCTTATAAATCATTAATAAAGTAGCAGTGAATAAAATGTTATTGTTTTGATGGTCATCACTTACTTAGTATGATAAATTCTGATTTTATAGAATCTCGACAGTAATTTGGATAAGCATGATTGATTACACGGTCCCAAATAGCTTGACCAACTTCGTCTTGACCCACGAACAGATCAAACAACAGGCGACAGGACTTGGAACTTAATTCTGGGACTTCATCGAGTTGAAAGTTTGGGGTAATTCGGGGGGCATGCAGATGAGCACGTACGCCAATCTCGACGAGCACGAACTCAAATGAGTTGCAATGTAAACGACGGCAACAGCGCTGAGGCACTGAGTAACTACTTGGAGCGAGGGGTGAGTGAGAGGTGACCACTCGATTAGTGAAGTTCGAAAATTTGCAACCTATTCAAATAGTTTTCGTAGTAATGGTTTTCATAGTACAGGTTTGACGTTCGCGGAGGTTTGGAATATTGAATCGGAAGGTTTAGATTGATTTTGAGTTGATGGAGAGCAGATTTGAGCAATGTTCAATGTTGCTAAGGTATATTGTTGATGATTCTGGAAATTGATTTACTGAATTTATCAAAGTGGGCTTGATAGAGGGTTGAAAAATGATGGAGAGGGAAAAAAAAGAATATAATGAAGGGAAGAATGAAGGAGTGGAAGAAGAAAAGGAAAAAGAAGGAGAAGGTGAATGAGAAGAAGAAGATAAAGATGAATAAAGATAAAGATGAAATAATTACTTCATCAACATAAATTTACGAAATTTCTATTGCGGCATTAAAAAGGAAGTAATTATTAACTACACAATAGATTGTACATGAGAAAAAGTCTGGATATTGACAATGAGATTTTATGTGGAGCATTTATTCAATAAGGGCGAAGTCTGGACAAAACTTCGCCCATTCGAACTCATCATTGATAATTTCGAACTAAGAGACCATAATTATATTACACGTATAATTATTAATAGTGGATTTTTTTTTGAGGATGAAGCCCACATAGGTCTTAAGTTATATATATAAAAGACAATAGATTTAGGAACTGTAGACTAAGCAGTATGTACTAGTATTTAAACCGCTGTTCGATTATTTCTCTGGTCATTCTATTACTATCCGTTAGCTAGCCACTATGTATGTTTGTTTTTCATTAAATAAATCTTTTTAAAAACCGAGTTGTGCGTTCCGTTATCTTATCTGGCGCCCGTGCACAGGGACTACAGAAGTTTTTTCGGTAAAAGTTCAATTAACTTTTTCGCGACCAATGTTCTCGAGTGCCGAAAAACGTGAGTGTTAACTCTTCATCTGTGGTTCAACTTTAAACCCTACCCGGACCAGCTCAACTCTAACTACATCCTGGCAAGCGGACGTGACATTTCCCGATACGACGCCTGCAGAACTTTCCGCAGCCCAGCGTCGGACGAAGAAGAAGACCCGGATCAGGACCCTACTGGTGTAAGTCCTTCCGTCAACAGAGAGATCATCCTTCGACAATCAAGGTTAGATACTTTATTATCTAATATTACAATGGCAACTGTTAACAAGCCTTTACCTCACGAACTTTTGAAGTGCATACCAAAATACGATGGAACATCCTATAAATTACCACAATTTATTTCAACATGTGAAGATCTATTCAAAGCTTACTGTACAGATGACATTAAAGAGAAAGTTGGAAATCATTGGCTTCTTTTCAAAACTGCTATGTGCCATCTTGAAGGACCAGCGGAAGCTGTAGCCTATAACAATAGTTGCTCAACCCTAGTAGAATTGATAAATAGTCTAAAACAAAACTTTGCAGACAATAGACCTGTACCAGAATTGATAGCTGAAATATCCGTTATGACTTCCTTCAGTAGAGAGCACCCGATTGAATTTCTAAACAGGCTAGAAGAAAAACGTACTCATGTACTAACTAAATACAAAATTGATGGAGTCTCAGGAGAATTGTTGAAGAACCTAATACAACAACTAAATGCAACCCTAGTAAACACCTTTGTTCATGGAGTCCATCCAACGTTAGGATCCCACCTACAAGTACTTCAAATTCAAAACCTAGACGAGGCCAGAAGTAAACTAATTAATGATTGCAGCATAGTTCTACAACAACTAAACCTAAACAGAACAACAGATATGATAAATAGAAAAGAAAACAGATTCTCTCAAGCTCCAAATGCTTTCAGAATCCCCAACTATGAAAATAGTAATCAAACACAAGGAAGACAAAACAGAAACTCTCAAAATATTTTTCAAGGGAGACAACGTAGATTCCAAAACAATCAAAGATTCTATCAGCCAAACTTCCAACAACAGAGCTTCTACACCGAATCGCAACAACCTAACTTTCGGCCTCAACACTATCAACAAAATGTTTCAAATCAAAACTTCCAACACAACTTTCAACAACAAAGAAACTTTCAACAACAAAATTTACAACAACAACGTTTTCCACAACAGAGCTTTCAACAGCAAAACAGTAATTTCCAACCCAATACCCAAGTAAATTCATCAAACACAGTATCCATGCGCACACAAAGGACAGATCCAGTACAAAAATTGAGAAATTATAGATCACCCTATGAAGTAAACTACTTGGAAGAAGAACCAGAAAATAGTTACAATCAGAGCTCGATTGAAGCTATGCAATCTCAAATAAACTCTCTGACTGAATCACTCAACAAACTAACAGACCATTTTTTAGGATCAGGCCCCCAGTATGCAGAGGACCCCCCCAGCGATTCGATCTAAACATCTTGAACAAATCTCTTCCTTACTTTGTTGATCAAAAGGATAGAAAATGGCTAGTTGATACAGGATCTGCTAAGAATTATGTGCATCCATCCTTAGTCTCTCCTGAAATAGCTCGAAACAAGGAGGACTTTATTGTGAAAACTCCTAATGGGGAAAGTAAAGGAAATGAGTATATTTTTTGTAACATAGAAAATGTATTTTCGCAACCTCATAGGATAAAACTGTATATATTTGATTTTTCAAATAAGTACGATATACTTCTTGGGCATGAGACTATGCGTGCCTTCAAAATGAATGTGAACTTTGATACTAATAACCTTGAATATAAAGATGGAAAGAAAGAATTGTTGTTTTTGTTAGATAATAAGAGTATTACATTGCAACCAGGCTATAACGTGATTTCGATCCCGGTTAAGTCACCCTCAAATATGACAACAGGATTAATTAAGGAAGTAAATAGTGATAAATATAGAATTGAAGAAGGACTTGTTAATATTGATAGTAATGAATGTATGTGTTTAGTTTTTGCCCATGAACTCACGACCATTTGTCCAGAGCCTATGGAAGTAGAACAAATAGAAACTATAATTGATTGTAAAGGATTTGAGAAACCGTCTAAGTCGAAATGTTCAAAACTAATAAATGAAATTCCAAACCTTTTAAGAACTGATCACATGAATGAAGAAGAAAGAGTAAACATCTTAAAATTAGTGAAACAATACCCTGAAATTGTGAAACTTGAACATGAAATATCTAGTAGCAAGAACTTAATGAAGCACAAGATAATCACTACAGATGAGAACCCGGTTTATACAAAAAACTACAGGCATCCCCAAATATTTAGAGAAGATATTCAACTAGAAATAGAAAAACTTTTAAAGAACAAAATAATTCAGAACTCGAACTCACCCTATAATTCACCAATTTGGGTGGTACCAAAGAAACCAGATGCGTCAGGTCAACGGAAAATACGGATGGTGATAGATTTTCGAAAACTGAATAATAAAACTGTAGATGAAAAATATCCATTACCCAACATAGAGGACTTATTTGGCAAGATAGGACGTGCTACTTATTTCTCAGCAATTGACTTAGAATCAGGATTTCACCAGATTGACCTGCACCCAGATTCCGTTCCAAAAACAGCATTTTCCACTGAAAACGGTCACTATGAATTTCTTCGCCTCCCGTTTGGGCTGAAAAATTCACCAAGTTTTTTCCAAAAGTGTATGGACACGATTTTCGCCAAAATGCCTAATGTTTTGGTGTATATGGATGATATCATTGTGTTTTCTGATAACCTCACTGAACATTTAAAACACCTCAAGTCAGTATTTGAAAAATTGAAAGAGCACAACTTGAAAATCCAGCTTCATAAAACGGAATTTTTCAAACGTGAACTATTGTACTTAGGTCACATTATCTCGGAAAAAGGAATACAGCCAAACCCCTTGAAAATAGAAGCAGTAAAGAATTTCCCTCTGCCTCGTACGACAAAAGAGGTCAAACAGTTCTTAGGACTTACAGGATATTACCGAAAGATGATTAGAGACTATGCAAAAATAGCGAAACCCCTCACAACAGTTTTAAGTAAAGAAAAATCATTCAATCCGAACGATAAAGACTTCAAAGAAGCATTTGAGAAACTGAAACTTATGTTACAAAATGGACCTATCCTACAATTACCAGACTTTTCACGTCAATTTATACTTACATGTGATTCAAGCAACTTCGCGATGGGAGCTGTTCTTTCTCAAATATTTGATGGGAAGGACCTACCAATAGCGTTTGCATCCCGCACTCTCAATAAACATGAAGTGAACTTATCGACTATACAAAAAGAGCTACTAGCAATCGTTTGGGCTTGCAAACATTTTCGCCCTTACCTGTACGGAAGAAAATTCTTAATACAGACGGATCACAAACCCTTACAATGGTTACACAATATTAAAGAACCAAATTCAAAACTCATTAGATGGAAACTCTACTTAGAGGAATTCGATTTTGAGATAAAATATGTAAAAGGTCGGACAAATTATGTAGCCGACGCATTGTCCAGAATTCCAAGTCAACCTGTCCACATGTTCAACCCAGAACCAGAGGATGATTTAGAAGATATAAGTCAAGAAGTTTTGGACCAATTTCTTCGTGAATGTAGAAGTAAAAATAGAGTTAATAATAATGAAGATGCTGCAAGTATTGCTGTAACAATTCACTCTCAAGATAGTTCAAATAGTCAAGTTGTAATAATGGAAGAAGACAAAATCATGAATGTGGAGCATAATCAGTTAATATTGGAAAAAGGTACCGATCCCCCCAAAGTTCAGAAAATTTTCGATAAAACCAGATTGACTTTCTACATTCTAGACCCGTTTGATAAAGAGGAAATCAATGCTAAATGTCTAGAATATCTAATACCTAACACAACATACGGTATTTATTGTTACAAGAAAAGAGCTCTTGAACTTGATTATGAATTGATGCTCGCCAGCTTTGTTAGTATAATAACGGAATCGTTTCAAACAATAAAGCTGAAACGTTATAAGAAGATCAATCTAGATGTTACGGAACAAGAAGAACAAAAAGACATCATCGCAAACTATCATCGTGGAAAAACATGCCATAGAGGAATAAATGAAAGCTACAATCACATTAGAAAAACCTACTATTGGCCGTCAATGCTTCGAGATATAACGGACTACATCAATAAATGTCAAATTTGTTTAAAAGTGAAGTATGATAGGAACCCAGTGCAAGTAGAATATAAAGTTGCTCCTACACCACACAAGCCTTTTGAAAAACTGCAGATGGACACTTTTCAGTATGATAAGATAAAATTTCTTACAATAATAGATTGCTTTTCTAAACGGTTATCAGCGTACCCCTTGGAAAGTTTGAATCAAATTGAGATTCAGAGGATCATATTCGACTACCTTTCATCTTTCCCAACCCCGAAAGTAGTGCAAATGGATAATGGACGGGAATTCGATAACAACAGCCTACGAGAATTTTTCAAATTATACGACATTGAACCATACTACGTGACACCTGGCCACCCTGATTCGCAAGGACTACTAGAACGAGCACATTCCACCCTCATCGAAATTCTTAACGCTCTTCAATTGGAAAACAAGAATAGAAAAACAGAAGAAAACATGAAATTAGCCCTGATAGCATTCAACAACACACTCAATTCGAATCTCAAACTAACACCCATGGAGATAACGTATGGAGTTTCCAAGAATCCATATATGAATGATTTGACTAACACATTAGTGACAGAAGAACGAGCCAACGATTATCTAGATCAGCTGAAAACAATCCACAATTTTGTCAAAGGAAAAATAGTAACCGAAAAGGAGACACGAACTACAAGAATAAACCAAGACCGTGAAAAAGAATTTGAAATTCCAGAGGAACCGTACATTAAGACGACGTTCAACAAGAAGAATAAACCGAAATATTTCAAAGTGACATATGATAAGAACACCAATCTAGCGACGAATTCGAGAGCAATTCAGAAACGTGCTTTCAAAATCCATCCCAATCGAATTAAACGACCGCGAAAAGTGAACAAAATTAATAATAATTCTGTTTCAGATGAAAGGACACCTCCAACGAAGAAGAAACCATCCAAAGATCCGAAACCAGACAAATCTCAACCTGGCAGACCTCGCCGTCCTGATAATCAGCCTGGCAGCCCTCAACCTGGCCCCAGTAGACGCATTCAAGACGACTGACCTCACACGAACGGCAGGAGTCATACCCATAAAAATTCAGGACGCCTTCATTATCAACGGAACCTACACTTACGTGCATAACATTAATATAACAACTCTACATGACGAACTTTCCAAACTTAGAAATTCAGTACAATTGTTAAATAGAAGAGAAAAAGATACAACAAAAACTAAGTTACTTCAATTACATTTAGATCAAGTTACAATGAAATTCGATCACATTTTGGTGAATAAATTAAGAGTAAAGAGAGGTCTTATTAATGGATTAGGTTCCGCTATTTCTTGGTTAACAGGAAATATGGATGCTGACGACAAAGCCAAATATGATGTGATTTTGCAAAAAGTACATTCAAACGAAATTAATTTAGAACACGATCTTAAGAATCAGGTTTCAATCAACAAAAATTTAATTAGTCGCTTTAACAATGGAATCGATGTAGTTCATGCTAATAATTTGAAGCTTAACAATTATTTTAATTCCGTAAGCAGTAAATTTGATTCAGTAGAGCTAAATGAGCAGCATCATATTTTGTTTGACACTCTAACACTTATTCACAATAGAATAGATGACATAGAAACTAGTCTGGAATTTTGTAAACTTAACATAATACATTCAAGCATTCTCACTTTTGACGAAATGACACGTGTCATCAAGGCTATTAAATTACAATTGATATCCGATGAGCCTAACGTACTATGGGAATTAGGAAATGTTCATTGTTCCATTCATAACGATTTTATTTCTTATTTTATTGAATTACCGATTGAATCTAATTTGTACGAAACACTTTTTATGCTGTCTTATCCTGTAAAAACAGATAATGAAATAATTACAATACATGTTAATCCATCATTAGTTATTAAAGGTCAAGAATTGTATCAAGGCGATTGCCAGTTATTAAATAATAAATATTATTGTAGAAATGCAACAAAGGTAGTTAACAAATGTATAGAGGAATTGGTTAGTGATAAGAAAATATGTAGTTGTAGAACTTTAGTTATTAAAGGGTATGAATCTTTTATTAAGTACATTCCTATTATAAATCAATATTTAATGTTTAACATTAGCACGAGTTCAATAGTTCAAGGTTCGAGAAATATTGTAACATACCCAAAATCAACTCAACTATTAGCACTTGAAAAAGATGAAAAATTGTTCAATTTTAGTAAACCATATACATTCTGGGAGAGTAATATTATGTATCCAACTGAAGTACCGACATATATAAATAAAATAATCACTAATTTGACTTTTGATGAAATAAATAGAGCAAATACTAATTTAGAGCCACTAACGATTCTTGAAGATTTTGTAGTTAACAGAAAATTATCCGAATATGTAGTTTATATATTAATGATCTGCTTGATACTTATTATATTATATGTTGTTTTTCATTATCATGTATTCAATAACAATTTAGCAATTCAAGAACAGAAATCAGATAAAGTTAAAAATCACTTAGATACTTCAGAAATCTTTCTCACACCTCAACTACCCTTATGAAGGTGAGGACACCTTCATCTTGAGGGGGGAGGAGTTATATATATAAAAGACAATAGATTTAGGAACTGTAGACTAAGCAGTATGTACTAGTATTTAAACCGCTGTTCGATTATTTCTCTGGTCATTCTATTACTATCCGTTAGCTAGCCACTATGTATGTTTGGTTTTCATTAAATAAATCTTTTTAAAAACCGAGTTGTGCGTTCCGTTATCTTATCTTTAGACCTGTGCGTGGGTAATGAGTTTTTTTTTTTTGAGAATGAAGCCCACATAGGTCTGAGACCTGTGCGTGGGTAATGAGTTGGATGATGGTGATTGTTGAGTTGTACCTACAGTTTTAGGTGGGTTCCGAACCACCGGAACTAAAATTTAAATACAAATTGAACAAGTTCTGACGTGATTGAACATAATTGAAATGGTGTTTTTTTTATATAATATGAACAATACAGATGGGATATTATTTACAAAATGAAAGATGAAGGACAAGAACAAGAACAAGAAGAAGGAGGAGAAGAAAAGGAAGAGAAAAAAAAGGAGGATAAGGTGAAGGAAGAGGTAGAGAAATTGAAGAAGGAGGAAAAGGAGAGAAAGAAGGAAAAGGAGGAAGTGAAGGGTAAGGAGGAGAAAGAGTACAAGGAGGTGAAAGAGTACAAGGAGGAGAAGCAATGGAAGGAGGAGAAAAAGGGGGATAAGGAGAAGGATGAGAAGGAGGAGAAGGAAAAGGAGTTGGAGGAGGAGGAGGAGGAAAATTTTCTTCTACTTGCAGGCCTTGAAAACGTTACAAACCGCTAGTAAATCACAAACCCTACAGAAATACCTAGAATTCGGCCGTATATGAGCAAAGTATCCAAGTAATATTCCCATTACCTTCTCTTTTGAATAATTTTTTGAATGAGGAAACACGAAAATAGTAGAAGTAATGAAGAAGAAGAATTGTTTAAAGAATAGAGAAAATATAAGGAAAAATAAGATGAAGAAGTAACAGAAAAATAGCTGTCATTTGCCAACGATTGCATGTGCCATTTATTTTTATTCGCCTATCCTATTTCATTTATCCCATTAAATCCCTCCCCCCTTAAAGCTCCACTAACCATTATCTACGCCCTGAGTCCCCCGCTCTTTCTTTTAGTTTTATTTATTTACCTAATTTGATTTATTTTTGTGAGACAGTGTGATTACTGATTTGTGTTCAAGTGGACAAGAGGAGTTCTGAGCCTTTTTTCTAGCTCCTCCCCATTTGAATACAAGACAGTGTCATTACTGATAGTGTTTGGTTGCTGACACAGGTCGTCGCCAGTAATTTAATACTTAGACTTAAGATTCTTTTGTGTAAACAGTACAACTGAAAAAAATATTTATTATCTATCAATCTCAGGGAGATTGATTGGCGCCCGGGTAATCAATAGAATAGGGTAGTGGAATTAGAGTCCCACTCTGTTCAACGATATAAATAGTAAGTTACATGAAGGAAAATAGTTCAGCTCTTATTCTTATCTATTTTATGTTTGTTACTTTCAAGATTATATTACATCTCTTGAAATCTTTAGAATTGAATATAAGATCAGAAAAGTATGTTCAACGATATAAATAGTAAGTTACATAAAGGAAAATAGTTCAGAGCATAAATATATAATATTAAGATTATTCTAGATAATATTAAATGTGAAAAGAGGAAGGACTTGGGTGGGTCGTACCTATGTGCTAGTCATTAGCCATTAACTAATTGTTATTTGTCTCTCCATAAATTCCTGAAATGACTGGAAATTCACTCCATGAAAAATACTTGATAATTATTATCAATGTCATCAACCAATTCGTGACAATTAAAATAACATCATGGCCCGAGCAAAAAACAATGATCACAACCATACAAAGGAGATTTGTGGACAACAGTACTAAACCAAACAAAAACATCAAACACAATTCATCAAAACATTTCCGAGGGACACAAACCAGGGGAGACTTTCTCCCCATAAATCTTTCACTGTCACCGTTTTTTCACCTAGTCATTTTCACGTTCACTTTACCACTCTATATATAGATATATGAGTTCCTATATTGCCGTGGATATATAGATATAGGTATACAGATTGTGTCCGCGGATATACATAGGCGTACAGATTGTGCTTATATATTATTGCCGTGAATACAGTAATATAGCTATACAGATTATATATATCACCATGCTGTTTATATATACAGATGAACGGATGTGTCTGTTACAGATTTTGTAAATAGATATATTTATCGTGTTCATATATTGCCGTGAATCTAGGTATACAGATAGTGTGCACATATTGCCATGAATATATAGATACAGGTATACAGATAGTGTTCAAATATTGCGGTGAATATATGAATATAGGTATACAGATAGTGTTCATTTATTGCCGTGGACATAATATCGATATAGGTATACAAATAGTGTTCATATGAATTGTCCTGGATATGTAGATATAGGTATACAAATTTATATAGCGATATATAGAGTCTGTGTAAGTGTATATAGCGATGGATATTGATGGTAAATGATGGACCAATAGGGAGGCAGGCGTGATAGAGTGGAAGAAGGGTTTCAGGGAGGGGGATGGATGTTGAAGAAGAATGAAAAAAGAAAAAGGAATGCAAGAGGAGGCAGGGAGGGAGGGAGTCATTTATAACCAGCCATGTCCAAATGCAGGAACAGATCGTGTGGACAAATCAGACCGTACGGGAGATATACGGGGCGGGGTAGGGGTGAGCATAGCGCGATAAATGCCCGGCAGAATTTTTAGGGCACAGGGGAGAGATGCTGTCACTAGCGTAGTGTCACTGGGGAGATTTTGGTCACTTGTGACCATTTCTGGTCGTGCGTGACCGAGCAAGTGACGCTTCAGCTGTTCTACTGCCTGGTTCGTTGGGACAAATGATTTTGGTGGCAGTGTGAGAATTATCAGTAGCGTAATCGGT
Organism: Conomelus anceps; assembly: GCA_948455865.1. Taxonomy (NCBI): domain Eukaryota; kingdom Metazoa; phylum Arthropoda; class Insecta; order Hemiptera; family Delphacidae; genus Conomelus; species Conomelus anceps. The sequence continues at coordinate 10,031,254 of OX418216.1, forward strand.
AGCCTATTGGAGTAAGGAGAGCTGTAGCAGCAATTGAGTAATTTGTACATCATTAAATTGAGCTGCAACACAAGGATTTATTTTATTTTTCAATAAATATTATTATTTGTCATGCAGGTATAACGTATCACTTCGATTGAGTCCTTATATGACAGGGGTCTATGAGAGGGGATTTGCTAATTTCCCATACAGTGGATCTGTGAAAGAAATTAGTCAAAAATGATATTCTATGTTTTTCATCTAATTTCATAATATTTCTTTATCTACGACCATGTCATAATGTATACATTACAGTTTCACAATTGATGCAAAAACAGCTGTCTTTTCGAAATGATTTTTGAAACCCGTATAATGAGCTCATTATAGTACAGGTTCTACATTATAACACGGGTACTGGACCAATCAGAAGCATTTTTGATGGAATCAATATCGTAATTCAATATTGTGAAACTATCAGCTGATTTAATCAAACTGCTACACCAGCTGCTTTAACCTAACAATCTACTATAACTTCTCGTATTTGAGATGAGAGGTTAGGTATCTCTGACAGTCACAGGTAAAATGAAATTGTTTTAATTAAATGTATACTAGTGGTCGTAGATAAAATAGTGTATGCAACGATTTTATTTGGACATTAAAGCACTCGTGATATATTTATAACACTCGCATTCGCTTGTGTTATAACTTACATCTAACTCGTGCCTTAATAAGGGTCAAAAGAAAATCGTTGCATGAACTACTATTATTGGTATGAAATACTGAGTACTTACATTAGATAGTGTCATAATTTACAAGAATATTATCAATAACATGGAATTAGGAAAAATATTTCTTATCTCTTGGAGCTGAATGGTGGTAATATATTTTTGACTTTTTATGCCTTACTCTCTACTCTCTATTTGTTGTTTGAGCACGCTAATATTAGTAAGTCTATTTTATTTATGTATTTTCTTTCGGAAAGTACTTTTGTTTTGTTTCTCTCTCAAAAGAAGTTTTTCTCTTATGTTATTTGTATCAATACAGTGTAATAGAATAGGATTGGCTCATTCTCTATTTAATTCTGTAAGTTGAATGACTAAACTTCCAATACCAAAAATTGTTATCTTGAATGTCATTTGAATCAGACTTTTTGCGACTCCCACCAGCTGTGAAAGACTTTTCTTTTGCTGGTGGTGCCTGAACCAAAATTTTAGTTTTGCTATTTCTGGTTAGTTAGGTTTATTTTATTTCCTTTGTGTTAATTTGTAACCTTTAGTTTATTGTGTTGTAAAGTGTGGCAATAAACAATTGAATTGCTATGAATGCAAGAAAAACAATAGTCGACACTACTTGTGTTTGTAAAAATTGCTTCCATTCATTGATGGCCCGTGCGTCAAAGAGATTTTATATTGACACTTGTTTTCTTCTTTCTCCCAATATCTCTCTCACTCCTGTTTGCAAGTATGTTTTGAGCACATTCGCGCACAATAAAGAATGCTCCAAACTGTGTATCCGGCTTCCTGGAATACTTTCAAACACTAGGAGTAGTCCATGTAAACAGAGAAGTCAGTTGCCATTTTCTCTTCACAACGTTCATATCAGACCAACACTTGAATTAATATTAATGTGATTTTCTTTTTAGTGGCGAAGGTGATATTGTGGAAGGTATCCATAATGAATAATAAGAATTTCTCTAAGTTTCAATAAATGTGGTTGTGACAATTTCGTCTTATTATTCATTATTAATGTGATGGCTATTTCGTATTGTTGTAATGTTTCTTTAGACAGGGCAGAAGGCTTTTCTCATGCTTCAAGTATGGCACTTTCTTGTAGAATTTGTCAAATCATTTATTGATTTTCCACAAATTCACTGATACAATACACACATTCAACTTCCCACCTACGCATGCGCGCGCTTGGCAGACAAAGTAAACCTCTATGCATGTCACGTACAGTGCCAGTAAAACGGACATAGCCATCAATCTGAACGGTCGTAATTCAAATTCGTGTCAACCTCATTCCATAAAATGGCGTCGTTGTTTCGTTTTGATGAGTGTGTGTGAGTGAGAAGGTTTATAGAATGAGAGAGAAAGAGAGTGAGAGAGAAGAGAGAAGTATGAAGTGTGAGAGAGTGATTAGGGACAGAGGAAGAAAACTGATCATGCTCAGATACTTGGGAATCCATTTTACTTATTGATTATTTTGTTTATTTATTGTTTTATTTGAAGTTCTTTTGTGATTTTATATACAAATGCATTGTATATTGTTTTGATTGGTTCAAAATATGCTCCACAAGGCTTTAAACTTATTACAATTTTTTATTTATTTGATAATATTAATTGATTATTATCTTCCAAAGATTATTATCTTTGAAGTTGAGTCTCCATGACTCGAAAATGTTCGGCCTAAAGTGAGTGAAAATATTATTTATTCTCATAAATATTATTATTTTATTTATATAAATATAATTATTTTTATTGAAATAATATTATTATCTCATATAATTTATAATTACAATTGACTGATTGATAAAGTCGTTGAATTTACCATAGAAAATAATAGTAACTATGCAGATCGTTATGGAACAAGAAATCCAGGTTTCATTACATTTAAAAATTATGCTCTTGAAGAGAGAAGAAAGACCAATTTTTCATCAAGAAGAAATAGTTTTTTCCTCAATTGGATAAAGTTCAATGGTCAAATAAAATCGGTAGGTATTTTAGAAAGGTTAAAAAGGCTATTAGAAACAAGGTTGTTCAGTTTTTTTACTGAAAAATGTAATGAAAAAACTGGAAAAATGGTACAGGTATGACGTAGATTCAAATCTGTAGTATGCAAAAACTTAATTTTTGCATGGGAAAAGTGTAAAAATATAGCTGAAGTTTGCAAGCTACGGGTAATTCTGAACAGAGTGACGTCATAACTGTAGTTTTCATATAACTTGGCAGCAGTTGGGTTCAGATGTAGCAAGTCCTCACATCTTCTACACGCTGCCAAGTTATATGAATACTACAGCACTTTTCTCTTTTTCTAATTTGAGCGAGTTATGTACTAGTCTTCATTGAACTTGATCCAGAGTAGATATTTTTACTTAGAAGACATATGCAAAACATTCAAAATAGATAAGAGATTTGAATTTTGTCTTCTTACTTGAGGCATAACATGTTTTCGGGTAGGAAGTCCATCTTCCAGGCATTGAAGATACGCTTCTCACCCGAAAACATGTTTTGTCTTAAGTAACAAAGAAAAATTCACAAGTGAGAGTGTTTAAGTAAGAATATTTACTATTTCACTCGCATTTCGTCGTGGATAAACAAATACTGAGTTTTATACACATCAAAGTATTCAAAACATTCACCGTTCTCATTATATTGTGGTCTAGTTGAGAAGCAAGTAGAGATATTCCTTTCCTGCCATACATATTTCTTAACATTATTCATCCTGTGTTACGCCGTCTCTGTGTGACATTTTGTGAAACATAGAGATAGATCATACCCCGCAAATTGGAGCACTTGTTCCAATTTTCATGAAATGATCCTCCTCAGTGGCGTAACTATAGGAGGAGATCGGGGGAATATATCCTCCCTCCTCTACAGATCATGAAACAAGTAAAATTTTGGTATCTTAACAAGCCCTGAGTGACAATAATATTCGAAAAAAGTGAAAAGACGTCTTCAATCGCTAAAAATCTTGTTTTAGAGGACTGATTCTCAAAATGTCCGGGGGAGTACCCTGGACCCCCTCTAAATGATCAAGCTACATATAGTCTCAAGCTACTGTTAAAACCCCTTATTTTCCTTTTAAAAGATATTTTTAAGTATGGCACTGCACTGTACCCCAATCAGGGGAAGTGGGGGATCAAAAATAGCCAAGTGAAAACAGTTTTAAGTAGGAGTTGTTTGGCTAATTGAACAATCATTTTTCAGCACGAGAGTTGGGATTTCTCCCAATGACAATGATGCAAAAAACTAGATGAAAATCACAATCTTTGACACACGATATGGGTTAGAATAGATGAATTTGTGTCTAGAATCGCTTTTATGTTGTTTTGAAGGGATTATTATGTAAACAGAATTTATTAATTTCGAATTCCTTTAATTGCTATTACTTTATAATGAAGACTTCCGCAATGGCGGATATTGACAACAGCATTGAAAAGCTGATGGGAATCGATGAATGCTACTGTACAAAAATATCGGTCACCACCGGGAATCGAACCACGGACCTCTCAATTGCCGGTTGAGCGCCTTAACCACTAGACCATGGAGACCCTTCTGCACAGGAGCATTCATTTTCAACTTGGCCATATCGGCTCGTATCTCACAAGTTAGTTTGAAGTGACTGACAATTGAATAAACTGACAAATATACATAAACAGAATTTATTAATTTCGAATTCCTTTAATTGCTATTACTTTATACTGAAGACTTCCGCAATGGCGGATATTGACAAGCGGATATTGGCATTGAAAAGCTGATTCAAACTAACTTGTGTGATACGAGCCGATATGGCCAAGTTGAATGCTCCTATGCAGGAGGGTCTCCATGGTCTAGTGGTTAAGGCGCTCAACCGGCAATTGAGAGGTCCGTGGTTCGATTCTCGGTGGTGACCGATATTTTTGTACAGTAGCATTCATCGATTCCCATCAGCTTTTCAATGCTGTTGTCAATATCCGCCATTGCAGAAGTCTTCAGTATGAAGTAATAGCAATTAAAGGAATTCGAAATTAATAAATTCTGTTTATGTATATTTGTCAGTTTATTCAATTGTCAGTCACTTCAAACTAACTTGTGATTATTATTTAAAAATTTCTCGGAGGGACATAACAGTTTTTTTATTGCGGCTGATGCTCACATGAGTCTGTAGACTTGTGCGTAGGTAATGAGATGAATGGTGAGAAACATCCATGGCTGAATGAGATTCGAATCCAGGGCTGCAGGAAACGAAAACAGCCAGAGTCTTATCTTATCATAGACAAGCGCTCTAACCAACTGCGCTACCAGAGCTGCAATGAATATTATCATTATAGAGTCCTACTTCCCCTCTTATGGTATGGAGCTTACGCCCCCCTCTTAATCACATCATTGGTCATTTCTAGTTACGCCACCAATCCTAACACTCATATGGGTGGTGTTACTCATTTCTGTGCTTCACAAAAAGTCACGCACAGGCTGCGTCATATTTACACCTTTCCTTGACGACTTCTATGAAATTTTCGGTTTCTGAATATTGTACGATATTATTGATGGTATCGTGGGGAAGTTTTCAACAAAATTATCCATTCTGACGCTGTCCAAGTTGAAACAGAATTGAATAAAGGATGAATGTGATGGATTTCTTACATTGTAGGCAGTGTTCGTACGTGAGTTAAAGTTTTAGAAAAAGTTGAGCCTGACCCAGATTTTTGAGTACAATAGACCGCAAGAATTCTAAATAACCGGCTGAAGCAGTACCAAGCAAGCCTACTAATGTAGTGAAAAATTCTGCAAAACTTCAGACAGAATGAAATATAGCTGCCTGTTGGTGATAAAGAGCGAGCGACTCTTGTTAACTCCTCGTTGCAACTTCTTACTTCAACTTTTTCTTTTTCTTCTTCTCCTTATCCTTATCCTACCAGCCCTCACATTCTCCTATTATTTCTCCCCTGCTAATCTACATACTCTTCTTATTTCCCTGTTTCACCTGTTCTTTTCCAGCACTTTTTCGCCTGCATCTTCCACTCGCCTCCTCCTCTTTCTTCTATCTTTCTGCCTTAGCCCCGAGCCGTAGCAGGTATCTGTTCAATCAGAGAGATAAGCTGCGTTCTCGTAGGTCCTGTTTGTAACGGTGACCGATTAGATCGGCCAGAAAAAAATACACTGTTATTTGCTGTAAAATCACTTCCCGGTGGTTCGGAACCCACCTAAAACTGTAGGTCACATAAACAATGGCTACCAGAAAAGAGCGAGATAGAGTCTTCCTTTTGAATAAAATCAATTTTAATTATTATACAGCCCTTGAATTTTATAGAAGACTAGATCAATCACTGAATATTTTTAAATGATGAGCAGTTAAAATTATTGAGGAGCTCTGCAATGCGTTTTTAAGAAAATAATATAAATTTAATCAGTTTTTATTGTTTTCATACTATTTGTTCAGATTATATTTACAGCATGTTTATTTGAAGGATCAACACCGAACAGGTTTCACAGGGGTGGCGTTTAATTGGTTCTTTCATAAATGCTTGAAAATATTTTGTGTTGTGTAATTTGAAAAAAATTCATTCTCTTTTCCTTTCTGTCTTTATTTTTTTTCATTTGTTCTCTTTCTTCTTTTCTTCTTCTTACTCCTTTATTTCTTCTTTCTTCATTTCTTCCTTTCTTCCTTTCTTCCTTTCTTCCTTTCTTCCTTTCTTCCTTTCTTCCTTTCTTCCTTTCTTCCTTTCTTCCTTTCTTCCTTTCTTCCTTTCTTCCTTTCTTCCTTTCTTCCTTCCTTTCTTCCTTTCTTCCTTTCTTCCTTTCTTCCTTTGTTCCTTTGTTCCTTTCTTTCTTCTTTCTTTCAACTTACTTTCTTCTTTAATTCTTTTTTCTTTCTTCTTTCTTTCGTCTTTCTTTCTCCTTTCATTCTTCTTTCTTTTTTCCTTCCTCACTTTCTTTCTTTTTTCTTTCTTTCTTCTTTCTTTTTTATTTATTTTCTCTTTCTTTCTTCTTCCTTTCTTCTTTTTTATTCTTTCTTCCTTCTTTCTTTCTTCTATCTTTCTTCTTTATTTCTCTCTTCTTTCTTTCTTTCTTCTTTCTTCCTTCTCTCTTTCTTCTTTCTTTTTTTTTTCTTTCTTTCTTATTTTTTTCTTTATTCTTTCTTTCTTCAATCTTTCTTCTTTCTTTCTTCTTTCTCCTTTCTTTCTTCTTTCTTCTTTCTTACTTCTTTTTTCTTCATTCTTTCTTCTTTCTTTCTCCTCCCTTTCCTTCATTCTCTCTTCGTTTCTCTCTTCCTTTCTATCTTTCTTCCTTCTCCTTCTACTACTCTTAGCCCTCGTCTAGTTTTCCTCTCTCACTTCACCATCACTTTACCTTTTCAATCTTTTTTCTCTCCTTTGGACCTTCTTTTACGATTGTTTCTTCTAAATTTTCTCCTTTAACTTCCTCTTCTTCTTCTCCTTCTCCTTGTTCTACTCCATGCTCTCCTCCTCCTTTTCTTCTCCTCCCTCTCCTCTTTAACCTCTTTCTCCTTTTCATCCTTCTCCACATTCTCTTACTTCTCCTCCTTCTTCTCTTTACTGTAGCCTTACATCCTTCTCCTCCTTCCCCCTTTTCTAAATCCTCCATCTTTCATTTTCAGTGTATCATTTTCCACAATCTTCATCTATGTTTACCTTTTTCTTCTTGCTCTTCTCTCTTTTCACCATTTAGTCTCGCTTTTGTCTTCTCTCCTTCTCCGAATCCACTATTTCTTTCCTCTCCACTGTTTTTTCTCCTTTCCCACTCTTTAATCTTTTTTCTTTTTCCTTGTCCTACTTTTTCCATTCTTCTCATACAATCTCAATTTTATTCCTTTCCCGTTTTTCTCACCTGTCATAATTTTATTTCTTCACTCTACCACCTACCTTCATTTTCTCTTCTTCTTTTCCTTGTCACCCTCTTTTTCTATTTCCCTTTTTTTCTTCTTTCGCTCTCCTCTTCCTTCTTCCTCCATCTTCTATTTCTGTAGTCTAGCTGCTGAACGTGTTATGTTTTTATTAACTCTCGTTAACCTGATAACGGATAATATATTATAACCTATTAAACGATGAACAATTAATAATCAATAACCTCAATTCAATTAGCTGAGTAAAAAATTGTTTTTCTGTTTTGTTTTTTAAAGGTCATAAAATAAGCGTTGTTTAGAAAAACCCTGCGTTGTTCATTATCCATTACTTGGAAATGAAAAATACTTTCCTCATTATTGAAAAATGAATTTCGGCAGCCAAAAAGGTTTTTTATTAGTCTTTCCATTTTGGTTATAGGCTGTGAGTAATTGAGTATCCGATAAAAAGTTTTACGATATTGAAATTCTTTGAATTTACCATGGAAACGGTTCAATTTTGCTAAAAAAACTTTTTTATTTCTTTCAGGTAACTTTGATGATTCATTTTGGTTCAATGAGTTTTTTTTTCATCATCGAAAATCAATTTTGGTGTGAGTAGCTTTTATAATGGCCTAAAAATGTCCAAATGTATGCTTGCACTTGCTCCTGTAGCCAGATTATTCATTTTTGAAGCCAGATTAATTATCTATATAAATAAAATTAGAGTTTTGACTGTACATTTATCTGAATTATACATTTTTTAGTTATTTTCACGTTTTATACATCAAATAAGCCGAAAATAGTCTAATCTCACTTTCTGTCTGTCTGTCTGTCTGTCTGTCACGGCCCCAAAGGCATTTTACGCGGCCTTCTCCTCAAAAACGAGAGCATTGATCGGGATTTTAGTTATTGAACAGTATTGAACACTTTATTGACAATGTCTTTAGCTATAAAAAACTAAATTAACTTTTTTATTAACAGAATAATAAACGTTTAAAAACCAAGTATTGTGCGATTTTGGATACATTTCTTCTAAGTTTTATTACCACATAAGAACAAATCACGTAATTTATCACGATATATCAATCAGCTGTTCTCAAAAAATATTCTCTCCGATTCCTGTCACTGAATTGCTTACGTTCTAAGTTGTTTACTAAGGGCCCGTTCACACGTTACAGTTTTTGTGCGGTACAGTAAATTTGCTGTATCAGTTATTTTGCAGTGCTTTCGCTTGCATGTACATTTCATATTGTATGTCCATACAATACTGTTTCGACTGGATCCAGTAAAAAAGCTGTTCTAGCCGATTTCTACATTCAGTTTTGTCTTCGAAAACTGTATCGCTAAAATCAGCTGTACCGCAAAATAACTATCCGTATCCGGTGGCACATGTATTGTACCGGTAATGGATATGTTAAAACGATACGCTTATTACGCTGGAAGCAGTCTTCAGATCGTCAGCATTGATCTTCTTCAGCATTGATCTTCTTATTAGTGAATTCCAGTGTCCAGAAATGGAAGATATTAATTGTGAAAATTTAATTTCTTTAATATATGAGAGACCTGCCTTGTGGGACAAGACTTGAGATTAATATAAAAATAAAGAGAGCAAATTATCAGCGAGAGAAATGTGTGGAATATTGAAACCAGAATTTGCGTACTTTGATCAAAATTTAAGAGAAACCTTCAGTAAGTAACTTATTTAAAAAAATCTTACACAAATAAAAAAAATCCTGGACTGGAATAAATAAAACTGAACTGGAAGCGCAATGGAAGAAGGAGGAGAGCACAGCAATAAGCAGCAAAGCCGAACCGTGTGAACATCACAGTACAGTTGACGCCGTACAGTAAAAAACCGTACCGCAATAAAACTGTATCGTCTGAACAACTTCATGCTACTAACAACTTCATGATCGTTGCTATCAAAAAAGCCGAAACATATTTAGTCTTATTTCTAAACATAATCCGTACGAAGGACGGGCACAATAGCTAGTTTCTACTATTAAAAGGTTGCCCAATTCAATTGAATTTGGTTTTAACTATGAACGTTACTTATTTACAAATACTTCTCCTTATTACTCTTATTAGTCTCTTACTCTTTCCTTATTTATGTTCTGCTTCTGAATTTCTTCTTCTTTTTCCTTTCTTTTTTTCTTCTCTTCTTCTTCTCCTCCTTTTTCTTCTTCTTCTCCTTCTTCTTCCTCTTCTTCTTCTTCTCCTTCTTCTTCTTCTTCCTTCCGTTTAGTTTTCGTTTCAATTAGTTTTCTACTCTTAACTTATTTTAGTTTCCACTTGATCTGTGTTTCTTCTTCTCCTCCCACTCATCCTCCTTCGCCTACTCCTCCTCCTCCTTCGCCTACTTCTCTACCTCTTCCCCCTCTTCCGTCTGTTCCATTTCCCCCTCTTCCTCTTCCACCTCTTACTCCTCCTTCTTCCCCACCTGTTCCTCTTCTATTTTTCTTCTCTTTTACAATGTTCTTCTCCTCCTTCTCCTTCACCCCCTCCTCATGTCCCTTTATGATTCTTCTTCTCCTACTTCTCCTTCTCCTACTTCTACTTCTCCTTCTCCTACTTCTCCTTCTTCTTCTTCTCCTTCTTCTTCTACTCTAACCCCCTCCATCACCTTCACCTCCTTCTTCTCCTCCTACTCATTCTCCTTCGCCCACTCTCCCTCCTTCTCTCTACCACCTCCTCTTCTATCTTCTCTTTTTCCACCTCCTCCTCTTCCTCTTCCTCCTTCGCTTTCTCTTCCTCATCCTCTTCCTCTTTCTCCTCTTTGAACTCATTCTTCTTCTTCCCCCTCATGTTTTTCTTCTTCATTTTTCCTTCTACTTCACAATGTTCTTCTTCTTCCTCCTTCTCCTCCTCATCCTTCCACTTCTCGTTCTTCTCCTTCTCCTTTACCTCTCCTCCTGACCCCTTCTAACTTCCCTCCTCCTTCTTCTCCTCCTCCTCCTTCTCCTCCTCCTTCTCCTCCTCCTTCTCCTTCCCCTCCTCCTCCTCCTGTCATCTCATACTCCTTCTCTTCTTACTTCTCCTTCTTTTTCTTCTTCGTCTTCTTCTCCTCCTCCACGACCTCCTTCTCTTCCTCTCTCTCCGCCTCCTCCGCCTACTCCTCCTCCTTTTCCACTTTTACCTCCTTCTCCTCTATTACGTTTTGCTTCTTCTTCTCCTGCTCCTTCCTATCCAACCTTTTCTTCCACTTCGGTCATCCACTTCTTCTTCTCCTTTACGCACTTCTCTCACAATAAATTATCGAAAAACTGTTCGAGGCACTCAGCAATATTGCTAACACTAAATCCAGAAGGTTAAATATATATGAAAAATTAGTGTGCTAACGACTCAGACGGGGATAAAGTGTTGGTTTTTGGGCCAGTAGGTTCATTCACTGTGAAACCAGGACTCGCTAAATGTGACTGATTTCCCTCGGGAAGGTGGTGGGAGGAGGTCTGCAAACCTGCCACTACCACAGTGCAAACCACGGAGGAGCCATCTTAGAGATGTCCCCCCAGGTTAACCACAAGGAGAGTGCCTGCACCTGGAGTCTGTTGATCCAATAGAGAAGAAGAGGAAGAAGGAGAAGAAGAAGAAGAAGAAGAGGGAGTAGAAGAAGAAGGTAGTTGTGCACCTGGAGTTTGTTGATACAATAAGTGAGACCGGATTAAATTTGTGGAAGTCAGCACTCAGTCCCGTGGGATTAAGAAGTTATGTGCACATTTGTTAGGCACTGCTTCATTGTTTGAGGAGCATTACTCTTTACTTGTGGTTGCAGGCAGAGAATCGATTCTGAGGTGTTTGGGTTACTTGTGTTCGTTTAAATGGAGAAGTGGTAGTTAAATAATAATAAAGTAGAAGAAGAAGAAGAAGAAAAAAGAAGAAGAAGAAAAAGAAGAAGAAGTAGGAGTAGAAGTAGAAGTAGAAAGAGAAGAAGTAGAAGAAGAAGAAGAAGAAGAAATACTGACGGATTTGTGAGTAATTGATAAGTAAATGTAAAGATGAAGTAATTGGTCTTTATTGGTTGAGCCAATAAATTTACATTTCCGTATGTAGTCTCGTGAAATAATCGAGTGATAGAACCGATAGTCGATAGTTGATGGTCGATAGTCGATATTTGGTCGATCTTTACCAATCCCAGTGCTAACTCTGACCTATCGACTATCGATTCTCTCAGTCGACTATCTCACTGGATTACACATGGTACTGCAGCCTAGTTTTGGTCTATAGGAGCAAAAACGGATAACAATAAAAAGATTCTCGTCAATTTCTTCATGATCTAAATAATTTTTCATAATATATACTTCAAATGATAATTTAAAAAAATTCAATTCTCGGACTGCCCTCTTAAAAATTATGCCTTTAAAACTATTGATATTATTCAAAGTGTGGAAATATTCCAATGAAATGATATTCATGTAAGCATGGAAATTCTTCTTCTGTGAATCCCTCTTGTTTATCCTCCTTCTCCTCCTTCTACTCTCTCTTCACCTCCTTCTCTTACTTCTCCTCCTTCTACTCTTCTTTCTCCTCCTCCTTCTCCTCCTTAACCTCCTTCTACTTCTTCTCCTCCTTAACCTCCTACTCCTTCTCCCCCTTCTCCTCCTTAACCTCCTTCTCCTCCTTAACCGCCTTCTCCTCCTTCTCCTCCTTCTCCTCCTTCTCCTCCTTCTCCTCCTTCTCCTCCTTCTCCTCCTTCTCCTCCTTCTCCTTCTTCTCCTCCTTAACCTCCTTCTACTCCTTCTCCTCCTTCTCCTCCTTCTCCTCCTTAACCTCCTCCTACTCCTTCTCCCCCTTCTCCTCCTTCTCCTCCTCAACCTCCTTCTACTCCTCCTTCTCCTCCTCAACCTCCTTCTACTCCTCCTTCTCCTCCTCCTTCTACTCCTCCTTCTCCTTCTCCTCCTCCTTCTTCTCCTTTTCCTCCTTCTCCTTCTCCTCCTTCTCCTCCTTCTCCTCCTTCTCCTGCTTCTCCTCCTTCTCCTCCTTCTCCTCCTTCTCCTCCTTCTCCTCCTTCTCCTCCTTCTCCTCCTTCTCTTCCTTCTCCTGCTTCTCCTCCTTCTCCTCCTTCTCCTCCTTCTCCTCCTTCTCCTCCTTCTCCTCCTTCTCCTCCTTCTCCTCCTTCTCCTGCTTCTCCTCCTTCTCCTCCTTCTCCTCCTTCTCCTCCTTCTCCTCCTTCTCTTCCTTCTCCTGCTTCTCCTCCTTCTCCTCCTTCTCCTCCTTCTCCTCCTTCTCCTCCTTCTCCTCCTTCTCCTCCTTCTCCTCCTTCTCCTCCTTCTCCTCCTTCTCCTCCTTAACCTCCTTCTACTCCTCCTCCTCCTTCTCATCCTTCTCCTCCTTCTTCTCCTTCACCTCCTTCTCCTCCTTCTCCTCCTTCTCCCCCTTCTCCTCCTTCTCCTCCTTTCCCTTCTTCTTCTCACTTTCCTTATTCTGTAACTCCTCCTCCTTATTCTTCTTCTACTCCTCCTTCTTCTTCTCCTTCTGCTTTTTCTTCTTCTTCTTATTCTTCTTCTTATTATTCTTCTTCTTCTTATCCTTTCTTTTCTTCAGTAACTCCGCCTCCTTCTCCTTCTTATCCCTCCTTCTCCTCTTCATGGAAGGAATTCTAGTTGAAATTCTTGTTACTAGAAAATTTTATGATGAAAAAGTGAAAACATCAGGACTATTAGAAAAGTAAGCTTGAAGAAAAAAGATAAGAATGATGCTTTGTGTAGAAATAACGAGCGATAAGAGGCAAGGTGGCACATGGGTGAGATGAAAAGGAGAAAGAAACAATGGAGCAAAGAAAGAGAGAGAGTATAAATAATTGAAAAGAGAAGAGAGAGAAGAAGAAATACGAAGAGAGACAGAACAAAGAAGGGTGACGGGAGAAATGTAATAATAAATGGACATCCACATCCAGGAAATTGAGGACATTATTCATGCTAGCGTCCAATGGAAACAGTTCTATTCTTGCGGCGGAATACGATTCTGCTCTACCTAGAGACTCTAGCTAGAGGGGAGGCTGGTTACAACTTGGAACGTAACAAGATTGTTCAACATCGATAGTTTAGTATTTTACCATCCACTGTTACTAGTTTATGAAGGAAGGGAATTTGGTGACTATGTGTGGGAGGTAGTACTTGAAAATGATTAAGAGTGTGGAGAACATGGGGGTTATGGGAAAGGAGGAGGTGGTGCGGGTAGGGTTAAGGTTAAAGTGCAAGGAAGAGATAGAAAAGAGGGAGAAACAAAATATTGAAAAAGGTGAAGAGAGGAAAATTTGAAGGAAAACAAAAAAAGAATTACAGGAGCAAGAAGGAAAAGTAGAAGAGAAAGAAGAAGGAGAAGGAAGTGGCCGGGGTGGATAGAGGGTGCAAGAGGTGATTGAGTAGAAGATAGGAGAGAGAAGAGCAGTGAAACAAAAAATTAAAAAAGGTGAAGAGAAACAAATTGAAACTAAATTGAGAGAAAGAAAAAAAGAATTACAGGGGCAAGAAGGAAAAGAAGAAGGAGAAGAAGAAGAAGAAGAGAAGGAACCCAGGAAGAGGAAGAGGAGGAGGAAATGGAGAAGGAGAAAAAAATTGAGAAGCAGGGAGGAGGAGAAGAGAAAAAAGATCGAGAGGGGGAAAGGATGATGAGGAAGAGTAGGAGAAGTAGGAGAAGTAGGAGGACAACGATGAAGAAGGGGAGAAGGAGAAGCAGAAAAAGGAAGAGAAGAGTGAGAAGGAGAAGAAGAAAACAACGATGAAGAAGGGGAGAAGGAGGAGCAGAAAAAGGAAGAGAAGAGTGAGAATCATAATCAGGACAGAGGAACGTTAGTATATATCAGAAATGAGAAATGCAATTCTTACAGTTCTCTAAAACTCTTACAGAATGACTATTTTGGAAAAAGCGTTTCAACTGGATATCAAATTCATAAGGAGAACGTTAGTGTGCATCAAAAATGAGAAAAAATATAATTCAAACAGTTCTCTGAAATTATTTGAGAATAATTATTTCGGAAAAAGCTTTACAACTGGAATATTTTGATAAATCCAGGATGCTTTTTTTTATGTAGGGGTCCATATCACCCACACTACCTCCGTTATTAAGCTTCACTCATTTATTTTTCTTGAGCCTTCAAGCTTGCCATAATATCAGCAATGATGCCATTCTCTTGGCCTGCATTATACGAAGAACTAAGCCAAGCAAACAATCCCTCATTTGAAAAACAGCCAGTGCGAGCGAAAAAAGAGAAAAAATTACCAGTGGAAGTAATTCCAAGAATGGTCTGGACTGTGTGAAGTGGCAGAGTTGTAAGCACTTGGATTATGAATGGAATAATGGGGTGCCTTGCAAAGGAGTTGTTGTTGAAAGGATGCTCATGATGGAGAGAGGAAACTCACAGAGTGAGGTCTGCACCATCAACTAAGGGCTGAAAGGAGTATTAGGGCACTAAGATATTTTGCAAAAGTGGTGGGGGTTGGAGAGAGGTGATGAAAGCGTGATATTCATAATTTTCTCTTTTTCCTTGGCACCCTCTTCTCACTCAGGTCCTTTTCTGTGCTTTCTTCTTCGAGTGTCATTGACCTAGTCTTCACATCTTATAATATCTGAGATTGCTCTAAATGTCTTAATTACTGTATGTCTGTTGCAAGATGGAGAAGCGATCTGTAAGTAGGGTATTAATATAACTGTATATATAGATATGAAAGTGTATGAAAGGCGGTACACCGTATAAATAAATATCACAGTATCCTATGAAAATTAATAAGCAAACAGACTTGTTGCAAAACAATTATTATTATTAACGTTAACCTTTTGTTGTAAATTTAACGACTAGCAGCCAGTTCAAGATTCTTAAATCAAATTTCTACTCTTTCAGCTCTTGTCCCTTAGACACTAATACTTGTGGGTTTGTGACAGTTTTTCAACAATTTTCAAGCATTTGCAATTTATTAATCTGTAACATTTTAGGCTCATTTCAAAGCTAAAGAAATGAGGAAGTTTTTCATTTAAAATTTTCATTATGTCACCCTCGAAACAAATCGAGAAAAATCGCTTTGAAATTACAGTGAGATTTCGGAAAATTCACTTTTTTGTACCTTGACCCCTTAAAAAACACCCTAAATGACGGGTTTACATATTGAAAATACTTGTATCTTTAGCGAAATGCTGTCTTCTTTCCAACAATGCCATCATAATTCATATACGATCACTTGTTTTTGAGTTATTGAGCATTGAATGGCGGGAAGTGCGCGTATCTCGAAAAAGTCATTAAATCGAGATATCTCGAAAACAAAGACCCCATTTCAAAAACGTCACCAAACATTTTTTGTCACAAATTTGATGTAGAATGTCTGGTAACCGGCTTTTACACCTTACATGGGACACCCTGTATAATAAATGTTCTCACATTCGGCCGAACGTTTTCGAGGTATTGAATCTCATTTTCAAGGCCGTGAGAAGGTATGAGTACATTTATTATATATTCGCAATATAAAAACTAACTACAAGTCGTTAAATTCACAACAAAAGATTAATATTAACAACGCAGATCGTTATGGAACAAGAAAACCAAGAATTATTAACGTTTCTCATTGTAATTTATAAAAATATCTTAGCCCAGTTTTTCTATAGTTTCATGGATTAATTTATTGATGGTATTGTCAATCCCCTGATATCGTAATAAGTATCCCACATGTCTTATAATGTAGAACCTCAGTCTAAATGTCTGCTACCTGAAAAACAATTAATTACTTGATATAAAGTGAATATAAATCTTAAATAAACCTAAAACAGGAGTGAATGTGAACCTTATTTGTATCGGTGATGCTGATTCTAGTATGTAAGATGCATAATGAATGACACTGATATTATGTGGTGTGAATAAAGTTGTGTAAGTTGAGTGTGTGGACTCTCTCTGACTGGAGTCGACTGTTGATCTGTTGAGTCGACGGGAGACGTTGAGTAAGTTGAGTGAGGGACTCTGCTGAGTGACTGGAGTCAACTGTTGATCTGTTGAGTCGATGAAAGTCCAATAGGGAGACGTAAGAAACAGCTGTGATTGACTGACTCAGTTTCTATTCACATCGAATAGCAAGAATCTGAAACACCAGTCATAAAAAATTAACTTCATTCACACCACCCATTAGTATAAAGAACTAGCTGGCCCAACGCGCGTTGCTGCATTCTCATGAAAATTCTCCTTGATTTTATTATTCGCCACCTCCCGCTGAGGTTACATTTAAAATTAGGAAAGAAGTTAGTCCTAGGGCTTTTCCAGCTGATCATAGAGGATTCGTTGTTTTCTTAATCACCACCTCTGAATGAAGAAACATTTCAAATTTAAACCTCCTATGACTGTAAGGGTAGAAGCTAGGTTTTTTATTTTATTATTCGCCACCTCCCGCTGAGGCTGCATTTCAAATTTATAGCTGCATTGGTTAACAGATGTCATCAACCTAGCTTAATTACATTTCATCATACCCAGTCGTATGTTTTCTACATATTGCAAGGCTCCAACTGCACGGTAGCCTACATGCAAAGTGCAAAGTCTTTTGCTGTTCAAAGACAGCGTAAATAACGCCACTAAGGGGCCTGCCATATGATTAAAAACTGTTGACTTATATCAGCTGTTCCTTTAAGCTGTTTGGCTGGCAAGTTCAGTAGGTTAGGTCTATAAAATGGTTCAATTAATAATAATTATTAGCTCCCCTATTGAAATTTATGGTCAGAAACCATCCCCAATATTCACACAACATATTCCCAAAGTTTCATGCCGATCTGTCAAGTAGTTTTGCAGTCTATAAGGAACACACATACATACATACATACATACATACATACAGACAGACATTCATTTTTATATATAGAGATGATACTAATATTGTTGTCTCAACTACTTTGAAAATGTCTGATAGCACACAAGATTGTGATGCTTTTCATGATGTAGACTGTAGACCAAAGAGGGAGCAGATTCAAATGTTGTATACATGATGTATGATTAGTGAACATTTTAATGATTGGAAAAATTGATAATGGGTTCAAATCATCTTTTTTGTATATTTCATAATGCTATGATTATTAATAATCAAGGAATCAAGATAGAGGTATAATAAATAACCAAGGATATTAATTTAAGGTCGAGGTTTAATAATCAAGGTTTCATAATCAAGGTTATTGATTCAAGGTCAAGGTTTAATATTCAAGGTTATTAATTTAAGGTCAAGGTTCAATAATCAAGGTTATTAATTCAAGGTCAAGGTTTAATACTCATGGTTATTAATTAAAGGTTGAAAGAATATTGAATTCTTGTATTGACTATTGATAGCTTCAGAAGGTTCGGAACCCACCTAAAACTGTAGGTCCAACTCATAAATCACCATCATCCAACTCATTACCCACGCACAGGTCTCAGACCTATGTGGGCTTCATCCTCAAAAAAAAAAAAAAAAAAAAAAAAAAAAAAATAGATCATTATTTTGATGATGATAATAATACTTTTTATAACACCAAGATAAAGAAATGATCACGTCTTTCTCAACCAATAATACCATTAACCTTATACTATCATAAAGTATGAAAGTCAATCTTTCAATATTTTCTACGATAGGATTATCGCAGATAGTTATTATTTTATTTCTCTTTTTTTTGTTGTTGATGGAATAACATGTCTTTTACGTATTTAATATTCTCCCGGTTGCTTGAGTTACTGACTTTTAACTTATTTCACGTTTATTTTACTGTTGATTTCTATCTGTTCAGTTGATAGATCACCTGTATCTTGCTTGTTTATCATTGTTGTTTCCTATTGGTAGGCTATTACTACTTGACACTAATGGGCGTGTCCAGTATCAGCCAATTAAAGGCCTTCTCCATAGAGCTCGACCTATTAGAAGCTCCCAGTCTGTAAAGCTACAGGATTCGCCTAATCTCCAAGGGTATAGACAGATATTTAGCTACTCTGTATTTTTATCAACTTTTCATGTGAAATTTAACGACTTGCAGTCAAATATTTGTTAAGAATAAGTATAATAACTCACTTAATCTGGCCGAGCGCCTCTGAAGATGGATCTCATAGATTCGAAAGCGCTCGGCCAGATTAAGTGAGTTATTATACTTATTCTTAACAAATATTTGACTGCAAGTCGTTAAATTTCACATGAAAAGTTAATATTAACAACGCAGTTCGTCATGGAACAAGAAATCCAGGAATCTGTATTTTTGTTTAAGTTTGATTGGCATTAAAAATGACGTAACAGTTAAAACTGTAGTATCTCGACTACACTCTATTAATAAGATTGATTGAGATAACATTAGCAATCTATATACAATACAATGTACTGTTGAGTACTTTACAGCCTCCAGCCCTTCTAAAGCTTTCACTTTTTCAGAGTTCATGTGTACCATTGCACACAAGTAGGAATGCAAAATTTTATTAGTATAAGAATTCATCCAAATGAGACTCACAAATCATGTAAAAAATGTTTCATGACTAATGAAATTTCATTCATTCATTATTAATTATGAACACTTATTTATGTGTGATGGTCATTTCGCATTGTTGCAGTCCTTTGTCAGACATTGCTGACGGTCCAATCCATCTCAATTAATTTATACAGTGACAATTCAAATACGGGACTGTAACAACAATTGATTGTGTTTCTTTCCCTCATGAGACAATTCATTTAATACTCGTTATTCTGTCCATGTTGAATGTCAAGGGGAACCTTTTGAACGTACAAATGAAAATCTCACATATCTCAGGTGTTCAAACCGTTGGGTTACCGTTGTTGGATGAAAATTTAATTAACAAACATTTCACGAGTGCTTTTCTGTACACTGTACTCTGTTTAACGCATAAAACAACGACTTCAACTGAACATGAGACACAAACGAAGGGAACGATAAACTCCCTGTTTTTATTAAAATGCTCCACGTAAGATACTGCCTACTAGGAAACGTAGGGAAGGAGTGAAACAACTCTTTTTCCTTCCTTAGTCCTTTTTAAAACGCTTTGACAAATGACGCTGGATTTAACAAAGTGTTGAACCTCGCAGATTTCTTTCTTACTTCACATTTGCTTCATTTTTCGCTTTCTACATCTCTTTCTACATTTCTCTTTATTTCTTTCTACTATTCACTTTTCTCCACCTTCTTCATTTTTTTCGGAGGATAAAGCCCACATAGGTCTGAAACCTGTACGTGGGTAATGAATTTAATGATTAATTAGTTGGATCTACATTTTTAGGTGGGTTCCAAACCACCACATCAATATCTTCTTTACATCTCCTTCTAGTCCGTTATTTCTATCTTTTATCGATATTTGCAACCCACTCACCCTCACGTAGTCTTCTTCCACTTTATATTTACTCTTTTTTCCTCTTTTTTTCTAATGAATAATAAGACATGAAGTTGTCACAACCACATTTTTTGAAAACAGTGAGATACTAATTTCCACGATACTAATGGTTGTTACACCATTATCAATCACAAACAAACTAAAACTGAAGTACAGAGTAGCTTAATATATTCTAAATCGGGAACGATACTATTGGCTGAGGGAGAAAGTGCCTCTAGTAGGCTGACCTTCATTGAAAGTATGTGATTGGCTGAAGGCCAAAACAAGACCCGCGCACTGGTGGGAGGAGCAACAATAGAAAATAAGAATCAAAACCAAGAATAAAAAATCCGTGATCACATACACAGCAACAAATAATAACAATAAAAATAGGCTAGAATTGAATCAAATTAAAATTAACAAACTGAAGCTCACTGGAATGCAGTCAAGGTTAACCGAGAAAAATAGGAAAGTACCGTTTTTAAAATGGAGGGCAGAATATTATGATGAAACCAAGTTGTTGTATTGAATTGGTTGTAATAAATTTGATCGTTTAAACTAGTATTGGAATCGGTTTTTACCAACCAAGTTGTCACCAAAGCTTCAAATGCAGAAATTCAACATTTTCTTTGGCCTTGAACTTGTGTCCATTGGTAATGAGATGATCAGCAAACTTTGAGCCTCATTTAGGGTTTTCTAATCTCTAATGTGTTCATTTATTCTATGTTTGAAACTTCTACTGGTCTGACCCACATAACAGGCATTACAATCACAGCTATTCAATTTATAAACTCCACTTCTATTTCAGATATCATTACTACACCCAAAGGAGTCGGCGTAGCCGAGTTGGCTTATCGCTGGTCTGATAAGCCAAAGGTCCTGGGTTCGATCCCAGTTGAGTACAAGATATTTTTCTCGAGCCACTCCCGTGTTTCGGAGGACACGTTAAGCCGTCGGTCCCGGTTGCATATAGAAAAAAAACAGTCGTTAAAAAACGGTGAGGTGGAACTACCCGTAAGGGTCTCCCCACCACGAAAAGCCATACGAATTTACTTTTACTACACCCAAACAAACTATTTAAAATAATTTAAATAGGTATTGTTTGAAAGCTACATCAAAACCATTCTTTTTCAATCATTTTCCTAATTTATCAGATACTGAGCCAAGATAAGCTACCGTTAGAATATCCATGGCCTTTCTCCAGTATCAGTTACAGCAATGCCAGCACTGATTGCTAGTCTCCTACTTATTTTATTTAATATTTTGTCAACAATGATCTCCTCATATCCATTCGTAATGGCTATCTGTTTAATAGAATTTCTTTTCCAAAGTGATGTTTGCTCAGGGTTATAGTTGAAGCTTATTAAACCATGCTATTGAAAGCTGCAAGTTTGTTGTATATAGGGTGACATGAGTGATGAGGTATGATTACATCGGAAAGAGTTGCTTTTCTAAAAATAAAGAAATTGCTGTTGACTCCTGCTCCATCTTTGTCGCACGTTCTCTTTTCTGCAATGCTCATTTCTTTCTTCTTGAACGTCTCGAGTTCATCTGTTGTTCTTATCACTCTCCTTCAACAAAAGCCAGCACTTTTTCAACAAGAGCCATTCTCATAGCGAAGTGCTGTTAGCCATTTATTAAGCGCTCTAATATTTAGTACGCCATGAAAAGAGTTCTAAGTTGCAAATTTGTCCAGAATGAAGGTAGCTCTTAATCCAGAATGTCGAGTAGATAGTTGAGTTTTTGTACTTTGTAAAGTTCACCTTCAAAAAAACTTGAAAATGTTACGTCTTTTAAATATATGTCTCTGTTTCAAATGACATGAAATGAGAATGTTGAGCATTTTTCTTGGACAGTTTTCATGAGAACAAAGGAGAAAGGTTCCTTTTTTGTGAAAATTCATGGTAAATAAATTAATTATGCTGTTACATTAGAATGTAAATTTTACAATTTTGCACATAAGTAGTTAAATACAAAAATTATCACATAGATACTATAGTAAACTAGTATACTAGTGTTTCGGAGGACACGTTAAGCTGTCGGTCCCGGCTGCCTAAAAACAGTCGTTAAGTCACGTCAGAGGCCCTGAACTTATTCAGGTGCGACCTGATAACTCTGACACCAGACCTGAGCCAGCCAGGTCACACGATATTATTATTATTATTTTTTTTATATTGTAATTTTAATTGAATAGAGAATATAGATTATGAATTGCACAAAACTTATCATGATAATGATAATGGTGGTAGATGATGAAAAGAGAAGATAATTCAAAATAGTTGATTCTGTATAAGTTTCAATAGTATAGTTAGATGATGCTATTTTTATAGAGCAAGAAATTACTGTACGTACTATAATCTCAATTATATCAACTAAAGTAATGACAATCTAAGTGATGCATTTACATGGAATGGCGAAGTTTGGACAAAGATTCGTCCATTCTTGACACTAAAGAGAGAGTTATTCTATTTGCATTCAGTTGTAGTAATTTTCGTTTCAGTATAAAAGGAGTTTATCATAAAAGTAGCAGGTGTGTAATTATATAGAGAATATAAATTTATTATGAGATTATGAACTATAAATAGATAATGAGATTATAAATATATTGAGATTATGAACTGTACAAAATTATTTATGTTAATGATTATGGTGATGAATGATGAAAAGAGAAGAGAAGTTTATTCTGTATAAGTTTTTTTAGATGGATTGTGGTGAGTGATGAAACATTTTTCAATAACTTATACAATACCGATGAAATATTACTGACAAAAAAAGGTGAATATTTTGTGGTTTCATGCAGTTGCTCTAGAGTTGGACAGGCAGTCATTTTCTCCATTAGAGAGAGAGAGAAAGATGGAAAGAGTGAGTGAGAGAGAGTATGAGAGAGAAAATTGAATTGAACTGCTCCCACTATTTGAAAATCTTGGAGGGCGAAGTTGGGACGCAGCCGGTCTTCTTTTGCACTCAACCATCAAGAGAAAGAGAATAGATTAGATTAGATTAACTTCCTTTATTCATGTAAATTTACATATTATGCCTATGAATGGTTATTAACAAGATTATCAACATCACATAGATACTATAGTGAACTCAGATAATGTTTTTTTTTTTTTTTATAGTGCAAGATATTATATACAATGATCTCATTTGTACGATATTAACTATGGTAATGACAATCTGAGTGATGCAATTACATGAAATGGCGAAGTTTGGACACCATTCTTGACACTTAACCAGAGAGAGAGAGAGAGAGATAGAGAGAGAGAGTGAGATAAAGGGAGAAAGAGTGAAAAGGAGAGAGTGGAAGAGAAAGGGATAAAGAGATAGATAGATAAAATGTCTTTATTTCGCACTTTACAATACAAAAAGTGCTGTGGGCGAGAGAGAGGAATGAGGGATTTAGAAAAAGGAGAGAGAAAAAGTAAAAGAGAAAGAGAGGGTAAGAGAGAATGAGTGAGAGAAGAGAGATTAAGAAAGAAATAGAGAGTTTGCGTGGGAGAGAGAGATAAAAGAGAGAGAGAGTGACAGAGATAAAAGAGAGAGAGAGAGAGAGAGAGAAATGGAAGACAAAAGCGAAGAAATAGATAGAGATAAGCAGAATGCATTCCAGTGACAATTTCGAATGGAACATCACTTATTATGTAGCCAGGCCATTGTCAGAAAACCAAGCTAGCAGTCAGTGCACGATCAAATGAGCCTCGCTTTGGCTTCACATTTGAATATGGTGACCACCCGTGTCTGCCTCAGTTAGCCAACTCACGGAACAATGCCAAGCTTGGACCTTTAATTTCGAGCAGAAATTCTCGCACACTGTTCATCAAATTGGCCAGACTGAACTCTCTTAGTCTGTCCCCATCGATATTGGCCTCTTTTGATAGTGGAGAATATTTGAAATACATATTTCTATACCGGAGACGCGTGAATAGAATATAGAGATGGAGGAATTGTGGTGGAAGAGTCTCCAGCACTAAATATAATAGATTATGGAATATGTGGAGGACGTAATATTAAAAAGGAATAATTGATAAAACTCTTAATAAAATAAACTACGAAGACGAAGTGATTGAAATTTTATTTGTCACAAATATTTTTATGAGAATTCAAACATCGATATGATCGATGATAGTATGTTGCATAATAAGATAGAGTAGGGGTGTGTGTGTGTGTGTGTGTGTGTATGTCAGTCGTGCAAATTTCACGTAAAGGACAATGATTTGGGGCACTAAATTTAGCACAAAGCTTCCTCTAAACTCAATTTCTGATTTTTTTATTTGCTTGTTCAAATTCAATGCCCTAAATTAAAATTCATTTATGAACACTGTTATTGCTCTGAAATGTGTTTAGATGAAGGAAGCTCATATAACCGCTGAAACGTCACTATAATGAAATATTAGCTTTCAAGTCACTATTCAAAGCAACACATTTGTTCCGTATCAATATAGCATCTTGAAATTACTTTTTTATGATTGTGTTGGAATTGGTGGTTGAAATCTATATATCTCATGTTTTATTTAAAAAATCTACCTCAAACTATCTAAAAAATCTATCTTTTTTGAAAAAACTGTAAGTTCTGATTGGTCTAGACTCCTATACTACAGTGGAAAAATGGGGTGGTATCATTTAGGACGACCTAACAGTTTGATCGACCTACTGCTAGCGCAGCCATAACTGCATAAGCAAATAACCTGGCTAGATGTGACTGAACCACCTTTGTTTACTAGGTCGGTCGAAACGACAGTCGTACAAATGGTGTCCTCCCGGTAAAATGGCTTCATTATGGCACCAGTTCAATAAGGCATGGAATAAAGTAAGCTGTATTGACATCACTTTCTATCAGCTTATATCTACTTTATAACGTAGTCTTTGATAAAATGGGATAATGTTATGTATAAAATGTAACGAACAAAGATGTGAATGGACATAGCACCTCAAATTTCAAATGATGCCGTTCTAGGATGATTTCCAGTCTGGAAACAAAGTGGAATGTAATTTTGACTAGTTAAAGAGAGAGAGCGTCCGCCATTTTGGAGCTGTTTCCAGTTGCAGTGCCAATTAGAGAGGAATGGCGCTGAAATTTGATTTGAATGCTTTAATGTTTGTGGTACTCCAAAAGGAGGCAAGTGTCAACTCGCTATGGACACCTAATGCATGCATTTATGATGGAGGTCTTTGATGAATTCATCTGCAAATGACACGTCTTGTAAGCGTTGGGGAGTGCGTTATGTGTTGGAAAGCTTTCTGTAATTTGAATTAGAGTATGAGTTGAGAATGAATAGAATGAATGGGTTATTGAATATAATAATAAGCGTATGGCTTTTAATGGTGGGGAGACCTTTACGGGTAGTTCCACCTCGCCGTTTGAGCCATGTTACGGGGAACATGGTGGACCTACTATTTTAGGTGGGTTCCGAACCACCGGGTAAGTGATAATAAGCTTGTAACATCAAGTCATTGAAGCACGGTCATCCATCCAAGCGCAGTCTTGAGCAGTCGTGACTGAACATCACGACCACTTGAACACCACGCTCACTGCATGACCAATCACCACCTTGGGATATTGAATTATATTCCAGAACCCATTAATTTATAACTAGAGGTCTACCATTGGAAACAAGATTATTCAACTCATTCAAATTCTTTTATTGTTGTAACATTTTACAAAACGCATAACAAAGTCAACAAAATGAGTAAAATAACAGCATTGGCTAAACAATACATCATAAATTCATTAGCAAGTCATTCTTATTGTAAGGACATATATTGACAAGTAAAAATTTCAGATTTTTCTCAAAACAATCAATATCACAATTTTTTAACACATTTGGTAAAAATTCAAATTCAAATATATTTTTGTTGCAACATTAACACATAATGTGTAACAAAGTCAAAATAACAAAACATTTCATAGTCAAAATAACAAGACAAAACAGTCGTAGTCATTTCACAGTAAAATTATCAACAGTTTAAATATATATATAATGATAGATCACATATAGCTGAAAATAGTTAATGGTAGACAATTACATATAGTTTAATGGTAGTTCACATATCAAACAATTCATTCTTTTTGTATGGACATTTATCAACAAGATAATTTTTAATATTCTTTTTAAAACATTCAATATCATTAACCTTAAGATTATTTGGCAGACAATTATAAAGTCTCGGACTCATGTGGGCATCAACAAGTAACATCAACATATTTTTATAAAGTAGTAGAAACTAACATTTGGCAGCGCAGTTGGTTGGAGCGCTTGTCCGAGATAAGATAAGGCTCTGGCTGCCTTGATTTCCTGCAGCCTTGGGTTCGAATCTCATTCAGCCTTGGATGTTTCTCATCATTCACCCATTTCCTCATTACCCATGCACAAGTCTTTAGTCTTATTGCAGAGCAATAAAAAAAATATTACGTATGAAATTCTCTACGTCAATAGGCAATGGTTTATAAAGACAGAAAGTAAGTATTTGAATAGTAAACAACGCATAAGTTAGTCATACTCATGCGTGGTTCCTGAATTCGACACCTTCTTATTTTGTTATTCTTCTTTCATTTCCTTGCCACTATCTTTCCCCAACTTATTTTTACCTATCCTTGATTCTTATATACCTTTCGAGTGTACTTTCAATACTTTTTCTTTGTCTTCTTCTCCTTTTTTATTCTTCTTCTGATCTTTTTTCCTCACTCATTCTATTGTTTTTCTCTTCCACTCTCTCCCATCGTTCTCTACTCTGCACTTTCTGAACTCTTTCTCCCATCTTTGTCTCTTTTTTCACTATTTCTTTTTCTTTTTCAGCTCTTCAATCCCTTTTTTTCTTATTTCTCCTCTTCATCTTCTCCCACACAATCTTTCTCTATCTCCATTTCACTCCTGATAGATTATCATTTTATTATTTAACATTTTGCCTTCTTCTTCTTCTTCTTCTTCTCCTCCACCACCTCCTCCTCCTCCTCCTCCTCCTCCCCCTCCTCCTTCTCCTCCTTCTCATCCTCCTCTTCCCCTCCTCTTTCACCTCTTCCTTCTTATCTTCCTCCTTCTCCTCCTCCTTCTCATCCTCGTTCTCATCCTCTTCCTCCTTCTCCTCCGACTCCTCTACATCCCCTCCTCTTCCTCCTCCTCCTCTTCTCCTACTTGTCACCCTCTCCTTTCCTTCTCACCTTCCCCCGCCTCTTCCTCCATCTCCTTTTTCTCCTCATCCTCCTCCTCCTCTCTTTACTTTATTCATTCTATTTTTTCTTTCCTTCTCCACTTAATTACCAGATTTCTTTTTCTCCTCTCCATTCTTCTTTTTCCTTTTCCAACTCTCCATTCTCTTTTCATTTTCCTTTTTCTTCTTCTCTCTATTCTTCTCACACAATCTTTCTCTATCTTCATTTTCTTCATATCTTTATTCCTGATGGATTATCATTTTATTCTCTATCTTGTGTTTCCTCTTTTCACTTTCATTTTATTATATCCATATGAAGGCCTTCGAAAATGTATCTCCACGATTTGAAAACGTTTGGCCTCACGTGACTAGAAATATTGTTTATTCACAATAATTAAAATTAACTGCAATTCGTTGAATTTAAAATGAAATGATAACTCTTATATTCTTCTTTTTCCATCCAATAATTTTTTCCTGTCCTGTGTGCTTCTTTCAAAAAGAAAATGGTAGAAAAGAATTCAACTGGATTGCAGGATTTATCCTTTTTTCTTTCTCCCATCCCATTTCTTCCTCCTCTTCCTTATTTATTTTCTCTCACACCCTCCTTATCTTTTTCCCCCCTTTTTCCTCCCCACTCCCACTCAACACCCAAAAATCGAATTACCCCTCCCCCCTCTCACGCCGAGTGACACTTTTCGATACGTCTCTAAAAGCAGCAGAGCAACGCTGAGTTGTGGGCTACTTTACACGTCTCGAAAACGGTTCCGAAGCCCGTAATTAATTTTGCCCAATTTCGGTGACAAAATTAGGGTCGTGGCCGGTGCTGGACCCTTTTGGGGGCAAAAAGTGGGTTCAACCCCTGCGCTACAGGGGGTGTTTTTGCCGCCCGTAAGACCGCCGAGCAAGCGATTTTGCTTGATAGAGTGGGTTGTGCTGTAGAGTGTAGAGAAATGTCTGGCTAAGTTTGGACAGTCACCTCATTTTATACACTCTATATATAATAATATAGGATGAGAGTAAGAGAGAGGAAAAGAGAGAGCGTGGATAGGAGGAAGAGAATGAGTGAGAAGCTGTGAGAGTGAAGAGAATAGATCGAGTGGATGAGAGAGAGAGAGAGTGCGAGAGTGAGAGAGACAGTCAGATTCGGATAGCTTTATTTGAGTTAAAGTACAATAAATTCATATGACTACTGACTATAACATGAAAAAGAAATAGAGTGACAAAGAGATAGAAAGAGAGATATAACTTTAATGAGAGAGAGAGAGAGAGAGAAGGATTACCTAATGAGAGAGATAGAGAGAGAGAGAGGAGGAAGAGAAAGAGAGGGATCGAGTGAGTGACAGAAAAAGAGTGAGATAACCTTGATGAGAGAGAGACAAAGATATATAAAGAGAGATATATATTTTTTTTTTGAGAGAGAAGGATAACCCTAATGAGAGAGAGAGAGAGGGTGAGAGAGAGGGAATGAGAGTGAGTGAGTGACAGATAGAGAGAGTGAGAGGGGGAGTGATTGTTTGAGTGACAGAGAGAGAGAGTGATAACCTTAATGAGAGAGAGACAAAGAGATAGAAAGAGATATATAACTTTAATAAGAGAGAGAAGAGAGAAGGATAACCCTAATGAGAGGAAGAGTGTGAGAGAGGGTGAGAGAGAAGAGAAAGTGAGTGAGTGAGTGACAGAGTGAGAGAGAGATAACCTTAATGAGAGAGAGACAAAGAGATAGAAAGAATATATAACTTTGATAAGAGAGAGAAGAGAGAAGGATAACCATGATGAGAGGAAGAGTGTGAGTAAGTGAGTGAGTGAGTTACAGAGAGAGAGAGAGAGAGAGAGAGATAACCTTAATGAGAGAGAGAGTGAGAGATAGAAAGAGAGATATAACTTTTATGAGAGAGAGAGAAGGATAACCCTAATGAGAGAAAGAGAGGGTTAGGTACAAAGAGAGATTAAGAGATGGCGATAGCCCTAATGAGAGAGAGAGAGTGAGCAAAAGAGAATGATTGAGCAAGAGGGAGTATGCAGAAAAAAGAGAGTGAGGGTGAAAGAGTGTAATTAAGAAAGATTGATGGAGAGAGAGTGAAAGTAAAATAGAGAGAGACCGAACAGGAGAGTGAGAAAGAAATAGAGAAAAAGAGAAAGAGGGTGTGAGAAAGAGAGGAAGCGAGACATATACATAGCTCTACTGAGAGAGATAGATAGAGATTGCGAGAGAGACAGAGATAGAGTGTGAGTAAAAAAAAAAAGAAAGAGAGTAAGGACTGAATAGGAGTGAATGAGAAAGGTTGATGGAGAGAGATTAGATTAGATTAGATTATATTTCTTTATTCATGTAAATTTACAAATTTGAATATGAATGGTTAAAATCAAAACTATCAACATCACATAGATATATACAGTAGTGAACTCAGAAAATACTATTTTTATAGTGCAAAGAATTATGTACAATGATCTTATTTGAATGATATTAATTACAGTAATGACAATCTAAGTGATGCAATTACATGAAATGGCGAAGTTTGGACAAGGATTCGTCCATTCTTGACACTTAAACAGAGAGTGAGAGAGCAATAGAGAGAGGGTGAAAGAGTGAGTAAGAGAGAAGAGTGAGTACTGTGGGAAGGTGAGTAAGATTAATAAAGAGAGAATGAGAAATAAGTAGAGAGGATTGAAAGAGAATGGTTGAGAAAAGTGATGTGAGAGAGCGGAGAGAAACGTTAAAGAGAGTGAGTGAGAAAGTTTGATGGAGAGATAGACTCGTTCCATTGCTCTTTTTGCTGTCAGCTGTCTTCCATTCTGGAGTTGTCCTTCCCTTCAAAAGTGAGGCAAAAGGTTTTTGGTCGAAATTACAACTATTTTGGACTTGAACTGACTATTTCGTTCTACATTAGTAACACATCATGAAACATTGTGTGTTGGATTCACTGCAAAAAGCCGAGCTATCTTCAGGTCAGTGTGCTGCTGTAATTGTGTCAATCAGTTTGTCTGATGTGCGAGTAATTATGTACTTTGAACCAATGTTTCTGAGGCTGTGCACAGAGTTTTTTCTTCATAATTTATTGTGTTTTTAAAGTTTCTTGTTTTGAATATTATAGGGCTTTGAAATGATGTTATTTATTGCCATAAAAAAGTTTTTCCATCAATTATTATGTAGAATATAATTATAATTTATAGGTTATTGTAGGTTATAATTTTTCAGATGAGAAGGAGAAGGAGGAGAAGTGAGAGAAGGAGAAGGAGGAGAAGTAGGAGGAGAAAGATGAGCATAAGGAGGAGAAGTAGGAGAAGGAGAAGAGGGAGGAGAAGGAGAAGAGGGAGGAGAAGGAGGAGAAGGAGGAGAAGGAGAAGAGGGAGGAGAAGAAGGAGAAGGAGGAGAAGGAGAAGAGGGAAGAGAAGGAGGAGAAGGAGGAGACGGAGGAGAAGAAGGAGAAGAGGGAAGAGAAGGAGGAGACGGAGGAGGAGAAAGATGAGGATGAGGAGAAGGAGGAGTAGGAGGAGAAGGAGGAGAAGGAGAAGAGGGAGGAGAAGGGGGAGAAGATGGAGAAGGAGAAGAGGAAGGAGAAGGAGGAGAAGGAGGTGGCGTAGGAGGAGAAAGATGAGAATGAGGAGAAGGAGGAGAAGGAGGAGAAGGAGAAGAAGGAGGAGAAAGAGGTGGTGCAGAAGGAGAAGATGGTTAAGAAGGAGGAGACAGAGAAGATGGAGGAGAAGAAAAAGGAGAAGATGGAGAAGAAGAAGAAGAAGGTGAAGGAGGAGAAGATGGAGAAGAAGAAGAAGGGGAAGAAGGAGAAGATGGAGAAAAAGAAGAAGGGGAAGAAGGAGAAGATGGAGTAGAAGGAGAAGGGGAAGAAGGAGAACATGGAGGCTGCAGCGACAGAAATATATATTTCTCCATATTTCGATTCATACCATCCATGTTCATAAAAGCCATCACACTGTTATCAATAGAACTCAATTTTCAATATTATCAACAAAACCTGAAATTATTTACATATCTAATAATATTAATTGAATAATTGCAAACGTATTTTTTCCAGGTAATGACCGTGAGCTGATCCTCCCTTTTATGATATCATGAGCCGTGAGTAGAATTCAAAATTGATTAGCTCCTACTTTTATAATATTACTCTACATAAAAATATTCACGTTTTTTTCCATTTTTGAAGCATTGTATATATAATATTCCACAAAGTATGTGTGTTCATTGAATTATTTCATAGTACAATTACTTTCTAATCTATGCCATTGGTTTCCAGTAATGGAATGAGGCTTAATTGAATGAAATTTCAAATCAGCAGAATGGTTTTAAATATCAATGGGATTTGATTCGAATTCTGTATGTTGCTTATACTCTCTATGACGTTCAGTTTATTTATTACTATCATCATTATTCCCATTGTCATTATTTTTCCATACATTCGTTTTGTAAAAAGCACAAAAAGTTGAAAGGCTTTGTCTCGTGTCAGTGAATCAGGATTACAACAAAATTAGCTTTGAATTGGATGGAAGTTGAAATAAAACAAACGGTTCATTATTAAAAACGTTGTGTAAATTCTGTTTGACATGTACAATACAATAAATGGAAGAATATGGTGGTGGAATGAATGATATTTTAAATGACTTCTAAAAAGAGAAAAAGGGGTCATGCTTTATATTATATTATTATTTTATCTACGACCATGTCATTATGTATACATTACAGTTTCACAATTGATGCCAAAACAGCTGTCTTTTCGAAATGCTTTTTGAAACCCGTTGCATAATGAGCTCATTATAGTACAGGTTCTACATTATAACACGGGTTCTGGACCAATCAGAAGCATTTTTGATGGAATCAATATCGTAATTCAATATTGTGAAACTATCAGCTGATTTGATCAAACTGCTACACCAGCTGCTTTAACCTAACAATCTACTATAACTCTTCGTATTTGAGATGAGAGGTTAGGTATCTCTGACAGTCACAGGTAAAATGAAATTGTTTTAATTAAATGTATACTAGTGGTCGTAGATAAAATAGTGTATGCAACGATTTTTTTTGGCCATTGAAGCACTCGTGAGATATTTATAACACTCGCATTCGCTCGTGTTATAACTTACATCTAACTCGTGCCTTAATAAGGGTCAAAATAAAATCGTTGCATAAACTACTATTTGGATGCGGTTCTATAAACATCCACCGAAACAATTGATACGATAGTCGATATAGAAGGACCGTTTTTGGCTTTTGGTTTGGTACAGATATTGATTATTGTGATATCGGAATATTCATTTGAATGTTTAGGTGAAAGGATACGGAATAGCAAACTCCTATTTCTCCTTCACATGCAAAATTTGAAAAAAAAATATGAGGCTTGAGAAAAAGCTTTTATTCTCACTCTTTAAAAATTCATTCTAGAGTTACAGCATCAAACTACTCTTCTACTATTGCTATTTTTAAATATTTTTTGGTGTAAAATAATTTTTATCAATGGTCATGTCAATTATTGTTTTCTATTACATCTTCTGTTATCTTCAGGAATGTTTCAACTATTTTGTAATTTCAAACGTTTTCAACATTTATTTCGAGGAACGTTAAATTATCTACTTACACTATTGGCTATTATTAAACAATCCAATGGTTATCATTACTCATTATTATTATTTATCTATTGTGACAAAATTACAATGAATGTTGCAACAGACTCAAGTCCAAAACTGCTCTCTTCACAAATTTAGAATATGTTATACTGTCCAAAACATTGAGGTTAATTTTAATGCTGGGAATTTAGATTTACCAAAATACTCCACTTGATCGATCACTGTATTCTGATCGATTTCAAAGGTAATTGGGGCTTATTGTTGCTTATTTAAAATCTATATTATCTGATTTCATGTAATGTATGACGTATCAAGTGCCACTGAAGCATTGCTCCCTAGTTGCGGCTGTATATGACGAAAAAACTACTAAACTATGCGTTTAAACTCTGTTGAATCAAATCGAATCTTATATTAAACCAAACGAAAGTTTTCCACCATACCTGTATTCTGTTGGAATATTCAAAATTCAGTTTAGAACAGAGTTCCAAAAATTTGTTCTAAAATAAATTCACAGTAAGCCCAAAGAATCCTCAATTTGATCGAAGCTGAAACCACACATGATAGGCTTATTGTACTCACTAAAATAATGAAAAAAAATTCATGCAAACATAGGTCCGGAAATGCCTGAGTTAGAGATGTAGTCCATCAATTCACTTCTGATTTATCAGGTTGTATTAAAAATGAGCTGGAAAATCGAATGAAACACATTACAAGTCGGTAACTATGGTAATTTTTTAGACAGATTTGGGGAAACCTGTTGTCTCCATTGTAAATGAATAATTGTATAAATGAATATTCAACAAAATATGCTAAAATGGCCTAAAAATACTTTGTTTTCAAGTTTGAAGTGGACAACATGCTCACGAAGTTCTAGTAACTCTATGCGAAATAATCCATAAACGCAACCTCATTGTGCATACGGACCCAAGTAGTATGAAATACAAACTTCCTCTTCAATAAAGAATAGCATATTTGAATTTGGTTTTGAATCCAATTACTTGAATCTTCATCACTGGAGCTGTGTTGATGGCAGCGCAGTGTAGCAGTATACCTATATAGTTGAGCCTATAGGGTAACAGTTAACATCAATTAATTAGTGATTCAAGATAGTGAAAGCGCAAGACAATAGTAAATCACATTGCTAGGCAAGATTGTGACAGTAGTGACATGTCATGAGGTCAGGCTGCGTCCGTCAAAGATAATCAGTAGGAGAGATAGAGAGCGTGTGTGAGAGAGAGTGTGAGAGAGATTATGTGTGAGGGAGAGTGAAATACATGAGATATGATCACATCAAATTATTTCATTCGTGATAAATTTACAAATTTTGCAAACGAGTGCATAAAAGTACATTTTTCAAGGTCACATATAGATTGATTAATTAATTGTCATTATCAAGGGCAGAATTGGAACTCTCAGTCCTCTTTAACACTCAAGCCTGAAAAAGAGAGAGTAGGAGAGAGTGAAAGAGACTGAAAAAGAGTGACCAAGAGTGACCAAGAGTGACAGAGAGAGTAATGAGATTAGATTAGATTATTTCATTCTTGATAAATCTATGAAAGTAACAAACGAGTGCTTAAATACAATATCTTTTTATCATCACATAGGTAGAGAGTGTGTGAGAGAGTGAGAGAGTGTGGTGAGAATAGATTAGATCAGATTATTTTCTTAATGATGAATACACAAGTTTTGCTAACGAGTGCTTAAAGATGCGTTTTTTGACATCATATTGAATGAGAAAGAGAGAGAGAGAGAGAGAGAGAGAGTTAGAGAGAGACCATGAGAGACAGAGAGAGTGGTGAAAATAGATTAGATCAGATTAATTGATTTATGATAAATCTACTAATGTAGCAAGCGAGTGCTTGAATGAATGGTATTTAACAGAGAGATTAGATTAGATTATATTTCTTTATTCATGTAAATTTACAAATTTGAATATGAATGGTTAAAATCAAAACTATCAACATCACATAGATATATAAAGTAGTGAACTCAGAAAATACTATTTTTATAGTGCAAAGAATTATGTACAATGATCTCATTTGAATGATATTAATTACAGTAATGACAATCTAAGTGATGCAATTACATAAAATGACATGAGAGAGAGAGAGAGAGAGAGAGAGAGAGTGAGAGAGTGTGAGAGAGAGAGAGAGAGAGTGAGTAATTAGATTAGATAAGATAAGATTACGCATTTTTTCCATGATAAATCTACAAATTTAGCAAAATGTGGGTGAAATACAATTTTACTAACATCACATAGAGAGAGAGAGAGAAAGAGAGAGAGAGAGAGAGAGTGTGTGTGTGTGTGTGTGTGCGAGAGAGAGAGGGTGAGTGATTAGATTATATTAGATTAGATTAATTTAATTATGACATATTTACAAACACGTGCTTAAATACAATGAATTTAACATCACAAAAATACAATTTTTTCAACATTGCATAGGAAGGGAAAGAGAGAGATGGAATGATTGAACAGTAGAGACAGAAGGAGAATGTGAGAAAGTGAATGAGTATAAATGTAAGAGAATGACAGATTATATTTTGTGAGATGACAGCCAGACACATAGCAAACAGTCGGTTGGTAATATTACAGATGACATTATTGATCAGACGAGGGCGGTGGTAAGGGGGAGCTTAATCGTGGGGAGGGGGTATAGTGTGGCAGCCATCTAGCGGATTGCTCGTGTACTGCCACACTTTAATTGCCCAAACCCCCTACCACCCACTCATAAGTGGGATTTGTTGAAGGGGGGGGGGGCACTCGCCGTTTATCTGCTCTATCTCGTTCAATAAAATGTGATTCAGGTGTATCTCGGTTATAGTGTCGTTTAAAAGGTATGTATGTATATAGTACCATAGCCGATTCGACTGTAGGTGACTCTTCAGACCTCAACGATATGTTTTAGTCCAAAGAGCGTACTACACAAACGAGGAGTGAGGTAGTTTGTGATTGCTTTCCTTAAAAGGTATAATACAGATCATATGTTGCGCTCAACAGGAGGTAATTGAATGGTGAAATAAATAAAAAAATATTAATAAATAGATAAATTTTTTTATTTTCTCAAAACACTTGGTACCGTTCATTAAATGTGTATACATTAAAGAATTATAGCTGGATGTTCGCAGTATATGAAATTAAATAAGGAATCCCAAAATATTCGCATACAATAATAATTAGTATTATTACAATGTACATAAATCACTTGAATTTTCACAACAGATACTCTAAATGGCGACCTCGCTCAGTACTGAATGCATGAATTTCATGCTTGATTTTCTGATCTTAAGAAAACGACTACCAGTAGGGTAACGAGAAAGCAGTAAACTCAACAACAATACTACAGACTTGGTATAGCCATTTTTTTTTTTTTTTTTTTTTGTAGATTACGTCTTGGAGACTCCATTCAAGGAGTATAAGACAAGTCCTATCCATTTCCTATCCATCTGGGTATCCATTTCAATGGTGTCTAGATTTGTTGTTGGTACTATATGGAATGCTGTCTTGCAAAAGTCGACATACGTAATTCAAAAAAACATTTTTTTACAGTTAAACCGTAACTGTAAATTGTTAATTTAAATGTGCGCGACTTGAGTATCACTCTGTTTATGAATACATAGTGCTACTTTACACTCGTTTCATACTAAAATAACATTCATAGTCTGGAATGGATAATATTTTAGAAATTAATTATACAGCTCAAAATAAGAATGGAAGTATATTTATCAACATGAGTTTGTCACAAAAAAAAACTAGCAATCTAGATGGAAAAAGAGTAGGAAAAATAATAGAAAAAATAGCAAAGGATTAAATAGCAGAAACCTACTCCAGAACATGGTATGCCATTGTTGAGTAGAGTAATTTCCAATTAAAATATATATTGAAAAATTGTAATTTTATGTAGATGTAGATCTTGTCTTGATGATATTTTTGTGTGTTTTCAATTTTCTTTTGAGATTCAATATTATTATTTATTCACAAATTTTCTACAACTTGAACAATCTAGGGTGTACTCTGCATTTAGTTTTTTTCTTTTTTTTTCTGAGGATGAAGCCCACATAGGTCTGAGACCTGTGCGTGGGTAATGAGTTGGATGATAGTGATTGATGAGTTGGACCTACAGTTTTAGGTGGATTCCGAACCACCCGTTACAAACAGGACCTACGAGAACGCAGCTTATATGTAATTTGACCAGCTTTTATGTAAATTGAGATGGATAGTCGAATAAA
Source organism: Conomelus anceps (assembly GCA_948455865.1). Classification (NCBI taxonomy): domain Eukaryota; kingdom Metazoa; phylum Arthropoda; class Insecta; order Hemiptera; family Delphacidae; genus Conomelus; species Conomelus anceps. The sequence goes on from OX418216.1 coordinate 10,068,017, forward strand.
ACATCAATCATTTATACAGAAGTATGTGAAGAATGATAAAATACACTCATTTTATAAAAAGCCACTGCAGTCGCGGTTGCGCGCCACAATTTCAAGATAAACTACACCAGGTGGGTGAATTTGTTTTAAAAAAAAACAGGGCTTAGCAACACATGTGTATGCCTTTTTTACTCTTGATATTGTTGAACTCAGTTATTCAGTCAGCTGGTGTTATTTACCCTTGAATTGTGGTGATTGCAATAAGAAGGCTCTAGGTTTAAAAAGTAGTTTAACATCATCAACTGTCGAATAACCCCCACTAGACGTCTGAGTCAAAAAATGTAGAGAATTTAAAATTTAATTCTGTATGGAAATTTTTAATGACTAATCAGCCAAAAAACTTAGATCCATAGAATCAAACTTCTTAAGAAAGACACTCAAACTTTATAAAATCCAGTTCCATTGAATCAAATCCCGCAATAATGACAGACTGATTGCAATCATGCAGAATCAATGTATTGTGATTCGTTAAAATCTCCATTTATATTTCCATAAATTCATGAGATCATTTTCTCATGATCTATTTCTTGTAAAAAATCTTGTACTATAGTCCTGAACTTTCCTGTTATAAATTGGATTGAGCTTTGTATTCAGCGTTAAATGAAGACCTTGAATTTAATAGTATGTCCAACTTGACAAGGTTCTTGACAAGTAAGCTGAATATCCATTATTCATTTTTCATATTTGAAAAGTTTTCTCCTCAAATAAAATCGAATATCTATCCCCCTTATCATGTTCTTCTATCATCAAAGTTCCTCAGAATATCTGTATGAAAACAAATTTCTATCAGCCCAGTTCAAGACAAAGTAAGTAATCATCTCAGAGACCTCAAAGATGAGAAATAATAAGGGCAACCCATAAATCATTCAACAGTCTATAACTATCAAACTCTTGTGACCTATTTTTCGAAACAACCCCTTCTTTCCCCTAACTCTGTTTTTCAATCCCCTCCCATAACCCTCACACCACTTCGCGATGATGAATTATTAATCACTGGAAAAACTCTTGAACTCGCAGACTCCAAGGCCTGCGTCATTTTTTCTATACTACGTCATTTTTTCTATAATCGATATTATTCAACAAATCTTTTTATCCGCATCTCATTATTGTGGGGCCTAAGTAAGTAGAGCCGCATGAGAAGGGATCAGGAATCATGAGAAGGTATTGGGGAAACACTTAAGGGGCCTGAACACTTGATTGTAAATATTGTGACCCTGCTTTGTAGACTGTTTTAAAAATTTATATCAATATTTATCTTCGGCTTTATGAGGGTTATAATGAACTAATTGATTTATGATTGAATAATTAGTACGTCTATAGAATTATAGTTGAATATTGTGAATTGTGCTCTTCATAATTTTCATTTCTTCGAATAAAGAAGATTTTTTCTTGTTATGGTTATGTACTCCTGAACGCGGACAAAAATCTTCGATTTCTTTGCGTTTAGTATTTGTGCCTTTGCTTATTGTATTGTTGGGTATTGTCTATATTGTTTTATCTACGACCATGTCATAATGTATACATTACAGTTTCACAATTGATGCAGAAACAGCTGTCTTTTCGAAATGATTTTTGAAACCCATATAATGAGCTCATTATAGTACAGGTTCTACATTATAACACGGGTTCTGGACCAATCAGAAGCATTTTTGATGGAATCAATATCGTAATTCAATATTGTGAAACTATCAGCTGATTTCATCAAACTGCTACACCAGCTACTTTAACCTAACAATCTACTATAACTTCTCATATTTTTTTTTTTTTTTTTTTTTTTGTAGATTACGTCTTGGAGACTCCAGTTAAGGAGTATAAGACAAGTCAGATCAACAATATTATACACTAGATACCATAATTACTTCAATTAGTTGAGGTGAGGCTTAATTTTGATGTGAAAGGAACTCTTGTACACTATAAAAAGCTTTATCAACTAAATATTTCTTCAATTGTTTTTTAAATATTTCTATATTTTCAAGACTCTTCAAAAACTGCGGTAGCTTGTTGTAGAATTTCCTACCAATATAACTAGGTTTTTGTTTGAATAAGCTACTATTGTGACTCACCAAGTGATAATCTCCTCGGCTTCTTGTATTATAATCATGTACATCAAGATTTTGGTTAATATCATTCGTTTTTACATATAAAGTAGCTTCATACACATATAAGCAGGGTACAGTTAGGAGACCAAGTCTCTTGAACAACGGCCTACATGAATCTAATCTATTTACTCTTTCTATACACCTAACCGCTTTCTTTTGGATCTTAAACACCCTATCAAGATTTTGTTTTGATGAATTACCCCATACTAAGATAGCATACCTAATATGTGACAGTAAGAGCCCATGGTAAGCTGTAAAAAGTAACTTTTTGTCATTCAATCTAGCAAGCTGTCGCAGGACAAATACCCCAGATGAAATTTTACTACATATTTTCTCAATGTATGGAGTCCAGGTCAATCGTCTATCCAACGTAACTCCTAGAAATGCAATTTTTTCTTCCTGGTCTAATTGATTATCGTTTACAAACACGTTTATAGCCCTATCTTCATTTAAATTATGTTTGTTTTTGAATTGAAGGTATTGGCATTTTTTACTATTTATAGTTAATTTCAACTGATTTAAAAATTGGACAATGGACTGCACACCTATATGGGCACTTATTTCTAAATTATCTAGAATGGAATTGCTGAAAATGAGTGATGTATCATCAGCAAATAAGAGGGCTCTACCACTAATTAATTCTTTAGGTAAACGGTTGACATATAACAAAAAAAGCAATGGACCTAGTATTGACCCCTGAGGCACTCCAGCTTGCACCTCTAATTTATTAGATTTATTCTTTACTATACTATTACCAACTACTGTAGTTAGTTCTACACATTGTTTTCTCCCAATAAGATATGATTCAAACCATTTCAGTTCAACCCCATTTACACCTACATTTTGCAGTATTTCCAATAAAGTTCTATGATTAACACAATCAAATGCCTTTGACAGATCTAAGAAGATTGCAGTAGCTTTATCACCTGAATCTATTATATCTATTAGTTTTTCAACTAGAGAAACTATGGCTGTTTTTGTTGATCTCCCTTTCTGGAAGCCATGCTGTTCATCACAGATAAAGTTAGCTTCTTGAAGGTGCAGAAGTAACCTATTTAGAACTACTCTTTCAAAAATTTTACTTATTACATTTAAAATACTAATGGGCCTATAGTTTTCTACCTTTCCTCTATCACCACTTTTGAAGATTGGCAAGATCTTCCCCTCTTTTAAATTATCTGGAAAAACACCTTGTTCTAATGAATGATTGATCAGATGAATCAAAGGGTCTAACAATTGATCTTTACATTCTTTCAGAATTTTACTGGATACCCCATCCATTCCTACAGTTTTTTTATTATTTAAACTATCAATGATATTTGACAACTCGTCTTGGCATACTGGGTGGAATTTTAATTCTTTCTGAATCCCCTCAGTATTCCTCATGTTTGCATCACTAATACCTGTATTAAGAGATTTTTGATGATCCTTAGCAACCAGTTGATAATATCTGTTAAAGAAATTACAAATGTCTACACTATCATCAATATATTTTTTATTTTCGTTAATTATTCTGGGGACACTAGTATAAGCATCTACATGAGCTACTTGCCTATTTTTGTTTATTACATCCCACACTGCTGTGTTAAAGTACACACTATTATTCAAAATTTCAGCTGTTTTCTTACATTTCGCTCTTTTCACTTCTCTTGTATAATTTTTCTTTAGAGCTTTGTAATTATCTTCACTTAACATATTTCTAGATAGTTTGAATTCATCATATGCATCTTTAACCCTATTTCTTTCTGCAAGGATATCATCAGTTATCCACTCTTCAATCTTGTCTAATTTGTTCTTTACAGGGACTTTTTTAACTGGACAACTCATAGTAATATGAAACCTTAAAATATTAATGAAACTATCATATTTGTCATTTAAACTATTGCTATTGTAAACCCTACTCCAGTTTTCTTGTAGCAGATTCTGCTTCAAACAATCGATATTCCCCTGTTCACATTGTTGAATTTCTTTCATTACTCTACTCTTTTTAATTGATTTATGACCTTGCAACCCCACCTCTAAGATTTCATAGTCATGATCAGATAGTTCCGAGCCGCCTAGTCTTGTTTTAGAGTAATCTATATTAGTAAGGATGTTATCAATTATTGTTTGTGATGTTCTTGTGACTCTGGTATATTCATGAACTTTTATTTCCAAGTTATTCATGTATATAATATCCCTTAAATCTTCTGTCATTTTATTCTGTGTTGCAAAGTCTGTATTGAAATCTCCCGCTACAATAACGTTTGTAAAACGAGTAGTAGTAATCTCTAAAAGCCTATTGAATAGTTCACAAAAATTGTTCCATTCCCCATTTGGTGACCTGTAAATACCTAACACCGCTACTTCGAAATTATTGTCGATTTTTACTCTCAAACCAGTAACTTCTAAATCCATTTCCACAGCAAATTTCTCTACATATTCTAAATTAAATGTTTGCATATTCTTAGCATTTTTAGTGAAGATAGCTACTCCCCCACTTCGATGAGATGTCCTGCAATACGACGTTTTCAATGAATAGTTTGGAATATTAAGTTGTGACAATTCATCTTCTTTTAAACCATGCTCTGTGAAAATAGCTATATCAGGAGCCTCTTCTTTAAAAAATACTTCGATTCTATCTATTTTGTTACGAATGTATTGAATATTCTGATGGAACACAGTGAGTACCGGTACTTCCCTATCATCCCTTATTACTTTATCGTTGCTTTTGCATATTGAAGTAGATTTACTTAATCTCTTAGAATCTTGAGAGCCTATCAGATTGCTACAAGAGTTCCTTCCACTAATGCTATCCTGATTTTTTGATCGATTAACGTCTTTTACAATTGAAGATATGAATTTATCATCTGAAACTAGTTTCCCTTCCCGGTTTTGAGCCACTTTACTAAAAAAGGTTCGTTAGATGATTGTTTAGGAGAATTATTGACAGTAGATTGCAAACGACTTTCAATCAGCTCTGCCAGCCTATTACAAAATATTACTTTGCCAGATTGATTTAGATGTAGACCATGATTAGTGAAGTTTTGTTTTTTCAGCCTTTCATTTAGAAAACAAATCCCCAACTGCTTAGAATTCTTATTTTTTAGGCTGTTGATTGTATTATGAATTGATTTATTTGTTGACTTAATGGCTTCATTTAGCTCTGGCCTATCAAACCTATACGGAATTGTACTTATTATTACATTAGTTTTTTGGCTGAGTGGCACAATCTCTTTAATTTTTCCATTTATTTCAGGAAGATGTTTTAGATTAGGTTCATTTATATTGTTTGAGCCACCCAGTACTATTAGAAAATCGTTTTTTCCAAAATCTTTAGTTTGTTCCTGTGCTGACTCTACGATAGCGTTTATAGGGGCACTTGGTTTGAAAAAGCTCTGAACTTCATACTTATTTTTTAATCTTTTATTTAGTAGGTCACTACAGTCTCGTCCATGACTGGATGTCAAGAGCAGTACTCTACCTTTCCTATCGTTATTTGCCCTTACTTTAGTTTTGGTTGCTGTTTGCAAAACCTGACTATACGTTTTTGTTTGACCATTTCTATTTATTTTTTCCCCATTTGATTAAGGTTCTACTTTTTTTGTATTGATCAGAGGTTCAGATCTTACATTAGCCAAGTTTATTTTTGATTTTAATATTTCGATTTCCTCTGACATAGACCTACATTGACTCGTGAGATTTAGTATTTCTGTTTTATGGTCTTCCTGCTGCAATTTTACAATAACTTCCAGAGATTTTATGTGATCCACTAACCCTATTCGTTCTTCCTCAGAATTTTTTAGTGATGTTTCTAATTTTGTTTTCAATTTGGTGTGATCACTCAATAGTTTAGCAACCTTTTCTTCTACATCTACAGTAGCTTTAAGAGCTGTTGGAGATTTTTTCGTTAATAATTGCTGAGATCGCGTAGCTACCTGAGTTTTAGTTGAACAATTAGATTTAGATGCCTTGTTTGGACTCATTTTCCTAGCTAAAAATTGTTTTCAATTGATTTTAGTTAAATGTTTAATGAAATATTACTTAATTTATTACAATTGTCAACTTGAGACTATTTAATTACAAGAAAATTTATCAATATCGGTACACCTAACCTCGAAAATAGAATTTGACTTTTTATTTAAATACTTTAACCTATATTAGACAAGTTAATGATGTAAATTATTAAGATATTATAAATACTAATAATAATAGACAAAAATACTACTTATCCGTTCGAATTAATATTCTATGCTTCAAAATTCGCAGAGCCTGTTCAGACAACGTATGCACAGTACCACTGCTACCTCGATCAACTCGATCAATTTGAAATGAGAGGTTAGGTATCTCTGACCGTCACAGGTAAAATTAAATTGTTTTAATTAAATGTATACTAGTGGTCGTAGATAGAATAGTGTATGCAACGATTTTATTTGGCCATTAAGGTACTCGTGAGATATTTATAACACTCGCCTTCGCTCGTGTTATAACTTACATCTAACTCGTGCCTTAATAAGGGTCAAAATAAAATCGTTGCATAAACTACTATTGTATGTCTTAGAATAGCCTTGTTACAATGTATAATAATGATACGATATCTATTTCTGTATATTTTTGTTATTGACAATAGAACATTCTATTTCAATTGAAAACCGCATAATAAACATTATGAGGTAATGTGCAGCGAATTAGGAACTATCTTTTCTTCTTGGAGGATGAAACACAGACAGCTCTGATATCAGAGCTGGATGATGATGATTGATGTATAATGTTTTAGGAGAGTTTCAGATTGGGTTTCGAAGTAACGTCATCATGTTTATTGAATCATTATTACTTTTATTACAAATTTCACCCCCAAGAGTCCAGAATTATCAGGGATCTATCGGACAAATAGAAAACTACGTACCAAGTTTCTAGAGTTTACAATTTTCCCTGAAAGATATCACCTGTAAAGACGGCCCTGTCGTGCAAGATAGCAGAGAATTTTGAATTGGAAAATAATTAAACAAATTATAAGATAATTCGGAAGAATCCATTCATAACTTATAACAAGACTTGAAGTTTTCACAACCACATTAGTGAAAACAGTGAGATACTAGTTTCGGTTGTTACAACATTATCAATCTCAAACAAACTGAAACTGAAGTAAATAGTGGCTTATATACTAAACACAGAATGATACTATTGGCTGAGTGTGAAAGTGCGTGCATCTCATAGGCCGACCCACATAGAGGGTTTGTGATTGGCTGAAGGCCCTTACAAGTCACGCCCACTGGTGGGAGGAGCATCAAGGAATAAAGTGTAAAAATCAAGAACTAAAAAGTAACAAACAAAAACAATACACGAGTAGGCTGGAATTAAACAATTGGTTGATAAAAGGTTGGTGAAGAATATTGGTTTCTCGTTTGCCAACTGAGAAAAACAAGAAAGTACTGTTATTAAAATGTAGGCAAGAACTATGATAAAAAACCAAATTAGTTGTATTGAGTTTGTGGAGATTAATTTGATCATTTAAACTGGTATCGCTTTTTATCAACCTAGTTAACTTCAATGCTTCTTAAACATTCAGTTGTCTGCCTTTGCCAATCAATTGCAGAAATTTCATATCTTCTTCAGTCTTGAACTTGTGTCCATTAGTAATTAGATCCTCCCACTAGTGGGCGTGACTGGTTAAGGCCTTCAGCCAATCACAGACCTTCTATGAAGGTCAGCCTATGAGGTACACTTTTACCCTCAGAATAGTATCATTCAGTGTTTGGTATATATATGAAGCTAATCTTTACTTTAATAATTTTAGTTTGTTTAAAATTGATGATGGTGTAAGAACCGAAACTAATATTTCACTGCTTTCAATAAATGTGCTTGTGACAAACTCGAGTCTTATTATTCAACAGAATGAATTCATTCAGATGATATCTTGAACATGTCAGGAGACCTATTTATAGGATTAATAATTTTATTTGAAATCTTGAGCCATAACTTCGCCCTTAATTAAGGCAATTTGTCTATCTACATTTTTCTTCTCCCCTTCTTCTCCTTCTTTCTTCTTCTTCCCCTTCTTCTTCCTCTTCATCTTCCCCTTATTTTTTTATCTACCTTCTTTTTCTTCTTTTTATCTTCACCTTATTTCCCTCTTTTTTTCTTTCTGTCTTTTTCCTACTTCTAGGGCTGGGAGAGAGGGCCGGCTGCGCCTTAACTCCGCCCTTATATAAGCACCTAATCAAATATTATTTTTCTTCTTCAACTGACTATGCGGTGATGTCATCATCAAGTATTGAATGCTCTACACTCTACTCTGTCTTTATTTGTGCTATACAATTTGGAAATATCACAGTTTCTTTTTTCAAAAATTCTAAAAGCCAGTTCAAACGGACACTCTGACAGAGATAGAGCGCTGTCGTAGAGCAATGACGACACTTGTTGCACGAGTGTAGACACGTCACAAGTCTAGACACTCATCTAGCGAGAGTCTAAATTTCTCTACGAGAGCTCTCTGTCAATGTATCATTGTTTTGACAAGCCTCTATAAATACTACAACCCTTCCCACATGACACTCTAATCAAAAGTCTCGCTCTACCCCAAATCAATATTTATTCTTCATTCTCTAAACGTTTCAAACCCCGTTTTTATCGCCCCTGAAATTATTTATAGCCCATTGGGGATCTGTCTGCTGTGAGTGAGAGTTCGGATCAGAATAGTGGAGTAGGGAAATTTTGAGTTGCCACTACAATGTTACCTTGCTTTTAAAGGGAAATTTTAAGCTTCTACTACTACTATGGCAGCTGGTTGAGAAAGGGAAATTTTGTGTCACAGTTTCCCATTACAAGGATGGAAATAGCAGGGTAGGGAAATTTAAAGGTACTGCTTTAGTGTTAGCTGGATGTAATGGGAAATTTTGTGTCTCACTTTTCCATTGTATGGCTGGGAACACTGATACCAGGAGCATATTCATTGTGCGACCTGCTGTAACAAAATTAAATTTGTCCCCGTTTATTATTGGTTTATTTCTATTGTCATTGTTTGATTCATATCACAATGCAGTGTATCAATTGTTCAAATAATTGTTCAATTAATATTGAAAAACTGATGCTGTCAAACAGCATGCAATCAGAGGAGATTGTTCTTTGTTTTTAAGTGTCGTGTGGATTTTTATTTTCTATAAGCTGTCGTCTCTATGATAGAGATTTGTCAAAAGTTATAACACAGGCTGCTCACCATGGGTACGCTTTATTTAGTTCAGGATTTGATTCCATTGCCGCGCTGGCATCGAAAAAATAGTTTAGGATTTGATTCTCAGGCAGCGCTAGCGTCGAGAAAAAGTTAAGGATTTGTCCGTGAGGAGCAGGCACGCTGCTATGCGGGAACATTCAAATTGTCGCAGTCTGCATTAAGTTAAAGCTTGATTCTGCATTCAATGAAGTACAGGTATATCATTCCCAGATGGTACATTTCAAAAATACTGAATCGTATTGATAGCAATGCTGAGTACAGTATTGAGCAGAAACACGAAGAGTTCGCAGTCCGAGCTCCTAATTTTAATAAAGCACTAAGTTTATCATCTGTTCCCAGATGAAGTAATACACTTACACAATACACAATGCCCGGTTTCTGAGTTGTTCAATGGATCATTAACCCATTGCTCCAGCATTGAGTTAATGGTCCATTAAGTTAATAAATGACTAAGAAACCGGGCATTAATATTATTGATATTGATGGAATGACTGCTTCCACCTTTAATACTGAACAGGAATTCTAAGAGTCCCTAGTTCAAGCTTTCATAAATCACAAGAATATCGTCCGTCCCCAGATCGAGCATTAAACATTGAAACTTATTGACAGTGTAAAGGCGATTGATTGATGAGAAATACTCATGAATACTGTCATACAGCGCACAGTGTAATTTCAAATAAAATACTGAGAGTCCTTTTTTAGAGCTTTGACATTTAACGAAATACACATAAATTGTCTGTTTTTTCTTATTTTTTTTCGAAGGATGGAGCCCACATAAGTCTGAGCCTGTGCGTTGGTAATGAATTGGATGATGGTGATTGATGAGGTGGACCTACAGTCTTAGGTGGGTTCCGAACCACCGGAAAGTGATTTTACAGCAAAGAACAGAGTCTTTTTTGCTGGCAACCTAGAGTCTTTTTTGCAATTGGTCTTCCTCACAATGATGGCCCATGAGTTTCGTAGCTTATCTCTGATTGAACAGATACCTGCTACGGCACTCGGCTATCACTTCCCTATCACTGTCCCCAGATGAAGCATTTAAAAACACTGAGTCTTATTGAAAGTGTGAACGCAATGGGTTGATAGAATGCCTGTTACTCCACTTTTAATATTGAACCGGAAACTGAGAGCCCCAGTTCAAGCTACTGCTTTGAATCAATGACAAGTATATCGTTTGTCCTCAATGCATTTAATCTCATTGATACGTATGAATATGATTTATTGATTGCTATATTATATGGCTAAATGCTATTGATAGGTCTACATGGAATGATTGCTACAACCTTGATCATTGATAAAAAATACTTCAAGTCCCTAGTTTAAACTTCTGTTTCTTACAAATCACAGAACTATAGTCTGTCCCCAGATTTAGCGTTTGAAAACACTGAATCCAATTATTGATAGTGCGTGAATGCGATGGATTGAAGGAATGCCAGTTGGCACCTTCAATATTGAAAAGAAATACTTATTGAGAATAAATAGTCCCCAGTTCGAGTTCATGCTTTCAATAAAACACGAGTATATCATCTGTCCCTTTGATGAAGCATTACACTTAATCTTATTGATAGTGTAAAGGCGATAAATTGATAGAATGACTGCCTCCACCTTTAATATTGAGTAGATAGATATGAGCAGTCTCTAGTAGTTGAGCTTCTGCTTTTAATGAGTCACAAGAATATTGTCTGTCCCCAGATGGAGCAAAAACCGTTGAGACTTCGAGTCTCCAGATGAAGCTTCAGCTTTCAATAATTAGGAAGTAGTCGCCGTGAACCGTAGCAGGTATCTGTTCAGTCAAATAAAGATAAGCTACGAACATAGGGGCCCTCTTTATAAGGGTGGCCGATTGAATATTGTTTCTAAGACTCTAGACCAGTGGTTCCCAACCTGGGGGCGATTTTAACTCCTGAGGGGGCGATAATTTTGTGGGGGGCGATGAGGGTTTATAAAAAAATAAATAGTTATTCCAATTGATCATAATTTGAATGGCAAGTCAAGACCACAGACTGGAGAACAATTTCATATCCTGTCTTTATGTGTATAAATAATCAAAAACATTCAAGGAGACGTATAGGCCGTCTCGTACTTACACCATAAGCAATATTATGACTCAGTTTACAGCCCTCCCACGTAGAAAGGTGGCGCTGTCAAGGCGATACTGCAATGACAGGTCGTCATACCGGGTTTCTCGCTCATCTTGAGAATGAAGTTCCAGACATCATTACAATTCACTGTGTCATCATCCATTGTCATCACTTGGTGGCGAAAAAAATTAGTGGAGTCCTAAAATTTAGCACCATCCCCCATAAATTAGGCACCCCCAAAAAAATGCGAATAGACAAGCTTCCCGTATTCTCTCTTAAACTGAAAGAAGATTTATATAGGTATTTAAAAAATTCATACTAGGAATAATAATAATTATAAATCTATTGTAATTAATTGACATTCTATCTGGTGAATTCGTAAAATATTTTTGTATGTCGTCATGTTAAACACGGTTTCAATCAACTTTACCCCCCCCCCCCCCCAACTTTTTTTGGAACCCCCAAGAATTTCAATGACACAGTCTGCGTCAAAGCCCCCCCTTGTGGGCACCACTATATACAAGTAAAATTTGGATAAGAAATGGGAACAACGATGGGTATAGAAAATGAAGGGGGCGATGGGATTTTGTCATTTTATGTGAGGGGGCGATAGGCCAGGAAAGGTTGGGAACCACTGCTCTAGAATCTAGACTATCTGAAAATCCACTTTGCCATCCCAGAAAGGTGACCAATTAGTTTTTTCAGGGGTGGGTAAAATTGCCTCTTTGTGAGCAAATCGTTGAACATCATGAAGCGGTAGCTTGCACTATCTCCTTAGCTTATTAAGAAAATCTAAATTCTATTAGACTACTGTGTAGTGATAGCGTTATCCAGTGGCGGATTCATGGGGGGGGGATTGAAAGGGGGAAATTCACCCCCCCCCCCCCCAAACGGAGAAGAAAAAGGAAAAGAAAAAGAAGAGGAAGGAAAAGAGAGAGAAGAAGGAGAAAAAAGAAAAGAGGAGCGAATGGAAGTGATAGAAAACAGTGAAGAAGTGGAAAAGAGATGACAATAGAAATTGGTAGGAGGAGAGATGAAAATGAAAAAAAAAACGAAAAAGGGTAAAAGATAAGGATAAAATTAAAAGTATAAAAGAATGAAGGGGATTCCTAGCCAACCATTAATTTTCTATTGAAAATATTGTGAACTTCAGTACTTGGTCTGAAAATGAGGCCAGTTCTGAAAGGGTTTTCTGGATTCTGCAGCTTATCAATACATGGCTGAGGACTAATATGGCAGAAAAATCAGACTTGTTTTATTAGCACTACTCTACATTCACTCAGATAATCGTTCTAGAGCCTAGATCCTGGATCCTCAAAACATTGTTGGGAGATTTTGGCTGATTACAGAATCGTTTTTCAATTGCGAACAATGTATGTAATTTTTCATGTTAATTTCATTTTTTATCAACTGATGGGGTCAGTAGCATAACTATGGGGGGGGGGGGGAATCAGGGTCCCCCCGGGACAAATGAAAATTTGGAATTTTAGCAGACCATTGAGAGACAATTTTTGGCAAGAGTCAAAGATGTCTCCAATCACTAAAAATGTGGTTTTTAGGAGTATTATTTTAAAAAGTTTTCAAGGAGTACCCCTCAATTATTTTGAAAGAAATTTTCAAGTAGCCTACGGTACATCACCCCAATCACGAGCAGTGATCAAATATAGATGGATATTAAATATAAATAATATAAATATAATATAATATAAATATAAATATAAATAATATAATATAAATATAAATGGACATTAATATAATTATATGGATCAAATATAGAAAAGTGGAAGTTTCAAGTAGGCTAAGGTCCCGGATCTCCCATTGACAGTAACACAAGAACTAGACAAAATTTACTTTGACAGATAACAAGGGTTGAAGTGTTAAGTTAGAAGAATTAATGCATAGAATCACTAGGTAGTTTTAGAGAGGTTATTTTTCAAAAATTTTCTTGGGGAGTTCTGAAATAAATAGCCATATGTATCATATATATTTTTTTTAGGATGAAGCCCACATAGGTCTTAGACCTGTGCGTGGGTAATGAATTGGATGATGGTGATTGATGAGTTTGGACCTACAGTTTTAGGTGGGTTCCGAACCACCATGAAGTGATTTTACAGCAGAGAACAGTGTCTTTTTTGCTGGTCAATCTAATCGGTCACAGTTACAAACAGGTCCTACGAGAACGCAGCTTATCTCTATCTGATTGAACAGATACCTGCTATGGCTCACGGCTATCTTGCTTCAATTTATCGTTAGAGGTCTACTACAGTACTCCAAATTACAAATTACTATTGTAATTATTGTACCCTGAATCTAACCCTTACGGAATCACCCCCCCCCTCCCCCTAGACTGACCCTGTAGTTATGCCAATGCTTTGTGTGATGTGACGTAACAATACACAGCAAAAGGTTATTAAAATTTGTATTTAAAATATCATATCATTACAGGCAATAGGATAGGTGCACAATTAAATTTGTAAAGTTGGTTCCATTTCAATTGAAAATACCCTTAAATTCACGGAATACCCTCAAACACCCCCCCCCCCCCCCCCGGGTAACCATACCCCAATTACGTATTCCCCCCCCCCCAAATTTTCTGCTGGATACGCCACTTTCGTTATCTAAAATTGAAGTATACCTAACACTTCTCTCGCCACCTTGAACTCTCTCTGTTTCTTTTTCTCCATTTTTTCAACTCAACGATTTCAGTTTCTACCGATTTTTATCACTCTTTATTTCTTTTTCCTCTTTTATCCCGCTCTCTACGCTTTTTGTTTCTCCAACACAATTTTGTTGTTCTCCATTCATCTCCCTTTAATTATATTTCTTTTGAGGTCTTTTCGCTCTCACTGTTGATGAATCTTCTCTTAAAGAGAAAAAAAATGAAGAAATGATGGAAGAGAGCAGCAAAGAAAGAAAGTTGAATTAAATGCAAAGGAAGATGAGAATTGAAGGTAGAGGACGAAAAAAAGGAAAGGAAAGAAATGCTAAAAATAAATGAAGCGTAAAACATAAATTAGCTCAGAGAACTAGAAGAGAAAAGGAATACGTAATAGTAGAAATGCTTTGCCAAGGTTTCAACCTGTATGAGTTTTTTTGCACTCGCCGAATCTATCCGTTTGGTTAATTATTACTGAGCAAAAAATATTTATATTATAGAAAAGCCCTAGCACCATTTACTTTGGAGATTTGAAGTTTTTATAATGAATTGCCTTTTTGGCCTCAGGTTATTCAGTTGTTAAAAGGCTCATGTATACTCTCTCATAGGCGACTCCGGAACAATTTTTTTTGGACGGTCTAGTAATCTATCCATTTAGGAAACATGCCTTTTCAATATGCTTCGGAAAACCCCAGAACCTTAGTGGACCCGCCTCGATATTGTTAGACGCTACAAGATGACTAGTTCCTGTGTTAGAAGTTAGCATTCATAGTTTTCTGAAAAGGAGGTTGTTTAAAATTCCAAAGCATTTAGTTCAATTCATACAGTTTCTGTTTTCGTGTTTTGACCAGCTTACAGTGAGCAAATCTCAACTGTAACGCTGAAACATGAATATAACATCAACATTCTGGAAATAAGAATGAATGCTCGCTACACCTGACGTGAGATATGAACATATAATAGTTTTATTATAGTTAAAAATTGATTCATGCATCTCTATATCATGCATCTTCATGCATTGATCCATATCATACTTGGATGACAAGCGACATCGCTTGGATATCGAGCCGAAGTTTAACTTTTTTGTAGCAAGTTTTTGAATTGACAAAATGTTTTAGAATCACAATGAAATTCTCATGAAGAAGCTAAATTTGATCAAGAGATTAAACAGCGCATGTCATTTCTAGCGCCCTTCATTTTGCAAATTAATTGCAAAAACAAAAAAAAATTGAAAAAGCCAAAAAACCAGTGCCCAACCTTGAAGTTGTAATTTAAATTTTTATTTGCGGCAGGGGTCTCATCCCAAGAGTTTTAATACATCCATGATCTTTATTTTCTAGTTATCAACACTTATATCAGACTGCAATGACATCCATTTTCAATTTAATTTAATTTTCATTGGAAAGTCACTTTATCTGTGATAAATCTTTGGAAAAAGAGGAAATATTTTCTCTTCAAAAATTAAATATTTAAAAATGAAGATTAGAAAAATGTATTACAAAGAAACGGAAAGAAAGTGAACTTTTGAAAAAAGAAAGATGCTTTTGGTAGGAAAGTTGCAGCTTTAAAGACTCCTTCGATTTTTAGAAATAGTCTATAGACTACTGTAAAATTTTCTCATACCATTTTTTTAATACTTTCTCAATTTAAGAAATTCAGAACCTGTCACAAACTCATTAATATTCTTATTGCGATTAAAGTGTATTAAATCAATCTTCAAGCTTCAACTATCTCTGAACGCGATCACAGAGACAGACAGCACACAGCTTTAGACAACCTATCTGTGGCATGACCTATCTTCAAATTTCACTGGATTAGGCCAGCCCAGAAACATTTTTCAATTACTATTTTCTATAGGCAAATAATTGACATCAAACATTTCTTTGTTATTTGAAACCTGTTTTGAGCTTATTTATTTGTAAATTTTCGCTGCTGGCGATCAAGTCCTACTTCTGCCAGTAGTGCCGTATTGCATGTATAAATAGTTATGTTTGGATTTGTTATTAACTTTAAGTATGTATGTTCTTTGTTTTGCTTCTTTGTTGATATTTTGTGTGAATATGGCCAATAAATGAATTTGAATGTTTTAACCATGCTCATTATTAAATAACTTTAACGAGCTACTCAGGCATGTTGAAAACGTATGCTCGTACCCGAAATTCACTACCCTGATTTGTATGTAGTATTTGTAGGCGCTGAATCCGAATGTGACCTTTGGCACCTCGAAAAACGCTTGCTTACCAGATACTAATATTAATTTACTCAAACCAAAAATCTGGTTTTTGATGTCTGCCATATTAAAAATATCTTGTCATCCCGAATTCCCTCATGATGACAATTTCAAACTATTGAAATTTCAACTATTCACATAATTAACTTCAAACTATACTACAATTTTATTGATAAACAAAAAATGATTCCAAATACTAAATATTATTAATGATATTGTTACTATTCTATTCATTTTTCTATTGGACCTTCTTACATGAATTCAAATTCTTTATTTTTATTTCAAATAATATTTTACCACATAATCTAAATAATTTAGTTATTGAACCCTATTAATATTTTGACAAGCATGAAATGAAACGGGATTCGCACTAGCAGTACAGAGGCAGTCAACCCAATCGGCATATTATTGTAGCCGGCAGGAGAACTGTCATCAGATCTCAGATCAGAGCGAGCACAAGCACGTAGTAGCAGAGAAAACCGTAAAATGTTTAAAGGCAATGAGATCTGGCAATAAGGTTTGATCCGGCAACAGTGCTGAAGGGTGAGCATGCATATTATGCGAAGGAGCGAGCACACGTGTGTAGTTGAAGTTGTAAGAATGAGGAAGTGATGGAGGGAGGGAGTGACCATTGATGATGAGTGAGAGTGAACAGAGAAAATAGAGAGGGAAACACTCTACTCTCTAGGCGCTATACCCACGCAGTCTAGCGATCGTTTCATGAAACACACGGTGATCAATCTGGTTACAATTTCTTAATCTGTGGTTATAATATTGTCAAATGAAGCACTCCAATGATGTTGATGATAAGTTATTCCATCGTAATTGACGTAATTGATCAAGAAGAAAATGTTGTCGTTGTAACGGAAGAAGAAGAAGAAGAAGAAAAAGAAGAAGAGGAGAAAGAAGAAGAACAAGAACAGGAAGAAGAAAAAGAAGAAGAAGAAGAAGAACAGGAGGAGGAAGAGGAAGAAGAACAAGAAGAAGAAGAGGAAGAGCAAGTAGAAGAAGAGGAAGAAGAAGAACAAGAACAGGAAGAAGAAGAAGAAGAAGAAGAAGAAGAAGAAGAAGAAGAAGAAGAAGAACAGGAAGAAGAAGAAGAAGAGGAAGAAGAAGAAGGAGAAGAAGAGGAAGAAGAAGAAGAAGAAGAAGAAGAAGAAGAAGAAGGAGAAGATGAGGAAGAAGAAGAAGAAGAAGTGATGGAGAAGGGGGAAGAAGAAGAAGAAGAAGTGATTGTGAAGGGGGAAGAGGAGGAGGAGGAGGAGAAGAAGAAAAAAGAAGAAAGATGTTGAAGAAAAGGAAGGAGAAGGAGAGAGAACATGATTTAGAAATTATTAATTTCTTAGAGGACTCAAAAATTGCGAATTCATGTGCTAATTAACGGAAAAACAGTTTAAAAAGTCATATTTGACATCACCAGTTCGTGTATTGCCCATGAAAATTATGAAATTACAGAATTTTTTTGAAAGATCACTTAAATATTTTTTTCCTACAGCTGCTCGTAAAGTAGTTCTTTACCTACTGAAAACTAATTGTAAAATACCTCTTTACTGCTCCGCAAGCGGTAAAGTACTTTACGCTCGCCAGCTGTTTTCTTTACGCTTCTGTTTTGATTTTGATGTCTTCTCATTGGTGGATCACGGAATCCATGAAATTCACATAACCTCAAAAAAGTCGAACGCTAACCAAATCCGCGCACGGTCTGTGATGTTACAAACTACAAACTTTTATTGTGTTGGAATCCAGAACTGCAGTTGTAGGAAAAATATTGTATGTATTTCGCGCGTGAAGCTTCTTTATCGCTCTCGCAAAATTACTGCGCTCCGCTACGCGTCGCGCAGTAAATGTTTTGGCTCGAGCGATAAAGTCGCGCTTCACGCTCTTAATACATAAATAACTATTTTCAGTATCTTATAGGACTATTATTGGGCTATAGGACCTATCGTATCTACGAAGACTCAAAATATTCAAATCAAATCAATTTTATTCCCAACTATTAAACATACATTCTCTGTTACAATGTGATAACAATTAAACAATATTACAAAATATTACAAATTAATAATTTTTTAAGTTATATCCCATATTATTTCATAGATATTTCATATTGAGTTACATACAACATAGCGCTTGAAATGTAACAAAAAATATATTGTAGCGAATATGAGAATGAAAATAGAGAGAAAGAAGAACAGTGGTTCTCGGTGTTATCTGCTATGTAAATGTAAACTTGTAAGCAATTAATTACTCTGCTTTTGACACTTTTATGGTGTTTACTTGAAATAGTTGTTTGACTAGAAATTAATGGAGTCTTATCGAATATTGTGGAAGGCATGAAGGTCTTTCATTGTTTATTTTAGAAATCGGTTGAAGTTGGTTGAGAAATCGAGAAATATCTCAATTATGGAGAATTATGTAAATAGAGGGAGACTTCTGTAAATTAGTTCAGTCTTGTTTGAAATTCGTCGTGATAAATGAGTGTGACAGTTAAGTAGTTCAGTTGTTGTTCTACGTTGATAAGTGGCAGTAGTGACAGTTCCCGTTAATACAGACAGTGTAATCGTGTTGGCGCTATTACAAACCATCTAATGAACTTTCATTGTCTGTAGTGATAATTCTTCTACCTATTACTGTATTACGGACTTGTGCTACGTAAGTTAATTGTTCTTGCTCGACGTTTCTTTTTGAATATTATTGGACAGTTTATTGTACAGTTATTAATTAATATTAGATCGGCCTTTCAACCTTTAGTGAATGATTTTTGTACAGCTTGTTGAAATCTCTTTATTAGTTGAACAATATCGATTTGTCTGTTTTTAATTACTTATTTTTTCTGTAAGACATTGCTGATCAGTGAGTGTTGTGATTATTTGTGTAAATAAAGTGCGAGTGATGAATTTAAGTGTTTCAGCGTCATTTTAGACACAAAACCCGTAACAATATTATTCATTATAAAAAATTGGTCCTGATGAAGCATCTGCAAACATAGGATAGTAAAGCCTGTCGTATGCAGAGTTGCCATTCAAAAGAATCAAACACCTTTGAACCTGATGCAGTGTGATATAATATTTTCATGATGAGAAAAAAGGATAAAACCAATAATTGAACAGTAAATTAGGCTGAGATAAATATTGTTTTTTTTGAGGCTCACATAGGTCTGAGACCTGTGTGTGGGTAATGAATCAGATGATGGTGATTGATGAGTTGGACCTACAGTTTTAGGTGGGTTCCGAACCACCGGGAAGTGATTTTACAGCAGAGAACGTGTATTTTCTGCTGGCCAATTAATCGGTCACCCTTACAAACGGATAAAAGTGGAGTTCATAAATTGAATTGCTGTGATCGTAAATGCCTGTTAGGTGGGTCAGACCGGTAGAAGTTTCAAACGTAGAATAAATTAACATATTAGAGATTGGAAAACCCAAAATGGAGGCTCAGATTTTGCAGAGCATCTCATTACTATTGGACATAAGTTCAAGGCTGAAGAAAATGTTGAATTTCGGTATTTGATTGAACAATTGAACATTTAGAAACTCTGGAGATAACAACTAGGTTGGTAAAAAACGATTCCAATACTAGTTTAAACGATCAAACTTATTTCAACCATTTCAATACTTGGTTTCACTTCAATTCTGGTCTACATTTTACTTTCGTGTTTTTCTCGGTTGACCTTGAATGCATTCCATTTATTTTTTATTTTATTTTGAGTTTTTCAATTGTCAATTTTAGTCTACTAGTGTATTCTTCTTGTTTGTTACTTTTTGTTTCCTGATTTTGACACGGATTATTCCTGGTTGCTCCTCCCACCAGTGGGCGTGACTTGTTATTGCCTCCAGCCAATCACAGACCTTCCATGAAGGTCAGCCTATCAGCGTCACCTTCTCCCTCAGCCAATAGTATCACTGTGTTGAGTATACATTAAGCTACTCTTTACGTTAGTTTTAGTTTATTTGAGATTGATAATGGTGTAAATATCGAAACTAGTATCTAGGTTTTCAATAAATGCGCTTGTGACAACTTCAAGTCCCATTATTCCTATATTCCCATAGTCTACATGTCTACAATATCTTTTAACAGTAATGCTATGATGGCTTGTTTTTTGAAGTGGAAAGTGACGGTGATGGGCAATTAGTTAGTCGGTCATTTTTATTAAGTGGGGAACAAGTCAATTATTTATTATTATTTGTCTTTCAGTGCAGAATAAAACTAAAGTCGTTATAAAAATTAACTTCATTGCTTTAGGTCACACAACTTTATCAAAGTTTGAATAAAAAGTATGAAATTGCATAATAATTGAAAGGTCAAATGGAAGTTCTCCTGTTGGTGTATTGAGTTCTAAAAGGACAATAAATGCAGTCACAAAAATTAATGTATCATTTCTCATTATATAACTTATTGATCATGTCTTGCATCAAAATGGATGTCCTACGGTGAGGAGAACCACCCAAAAATCAGAAGATTCCTCGATCATCAGTAACCTCCCAATTTTTGTCACTTGCCAACTGACCCAAGTTGAGCAACTTTTTCCTCCTCTGCTAATCTCAAAGGACACAAGCAAAGAAGAGTAACGTAACCTAGTGAAGTGTACGCTCCAAATGATCCAAGACACGAATCGTAACCGATTATCGTAACACGTTTGGGAAAACTAATCCAGACAGTGAACAAGAATCTACGGGGCACGCTCTATATCCTTTGGGAACTCTCTAGTTCGCTTCCGCTCCCTCAGGAGAAGAAAGAATTCTCGTAGAGTTCCAGTAAACTGGAACAAGATGAAAAATCATCATTTCGATTATCATCGATCGATCATTTTTCATAATAATCATTGAATTGTTGTTGAGTTCATCATTGGATCGTGATTATCATTCATGCAAAAATAAAAATGATCTACAAGTTAATGAACAAGTCCTAACAATCATATACAAATCAAAAATACAATGAACGCTTTGAATTTTTGTTCTATAAGGAACTGCGTTGTTAATAATCACTTTTCATGGTAGATTCAACGACTTGTAGTTAATTAACTGCTAGTCGTTGGATTCACTATACTAAGACTATAATAATAAACGATAAATATTATTCATTCATCACTCAAACAAAATAAAGTAAGGATACAACAAGCTATTGGCCACAACTGCTTTTTTTTTAATGTTTAGGCAAAAAATCAAAATGTTTTGTTACATTCAAATTCAACTAAGAAGTCCATTTTCAAGTACAATTACCGATTTTATGAATGCTAGAATATTCATTTGAAAGTTCACTTTAAAAATGAAGTACTATAGCACCAAGAGTTCAAAGAAAGTGGGTAAGCAGCAATGATTCGGTCAAGAATTTTTTTGGGTCTCTCTTATTATGCCTATTAGGCTTTATGCCTATATAGGCTTTCATAGTTTCTGAGAAAGTTTTTTTCTTCTTGCATCCACTTCGGCCAGAACTGCTTTTTTTTGGCTGCTCTGTAACTTTCCACTTGTCTTCCTTGTGTCTGGATAATATGTTTCTATAGAAAATCTCAGTTTTATGTTCGCGTTCTTCGGATCCTTACGAATTTCGTCTAGCCAGGGTGTTTGAGTTTTTAGTTTTGTTGCATGATCTATTATTTTTTTGGATAATCTGCTGACACGTCCAAGGAACTTCAATCTCTTTTCCAAATGCCAATTCTAATAATTGAAAAATTCTGTATTGTTTTAATTGTTTGCATCCTGTACCCATCTTCAGTAAGTCGAGCTCCTAGAATTTTTCAAATAATTTTTCTTTCCTCCTTTTCAATTTCGTGTTTTTTGTTGCTAATATTTCACTAGCATAAAGGAGGGTTGGTTTGATAACTGTGTTGTAGTGCCGAATTTCGGTTTGTATTGACATTCATTTCTTGTTGTAGAGGTCTTCAACTAACCCTAGAGATTTTTCCATTTTTTGCAAGTGGGTCTGCGGCAACACTTTTTCTAGGCCTGTTGGTTCAATGAACTCCCCAAGGTACTTCTACCTCCAAGTGAGGATTCTACCATATTTTGTTATTGAACTTGTAGGCATTCTATGTATTTTTGAGCATATAACTTTTGTTTTTTTCAAAAGATATTTGTAACCCTACTATTTCTGCACATTCCTTCAAGGTCTCAAGCTGTTTGATGACAGTCTCTTCATCATCTGTTGAAAAAGCAAGATCATCAGCAAAGACGATGGTCTTTGGACCATCTAAGTATGGTATGGGCAGGTTGTATTTGACAAAACCAATTTGAATGTGCTTACAAAGGTCACATTTCTTGAACTCTTTCTCCCATTTATCCATGACTTTCGACATTGAACAACATGGGAGAAAGTTCATCTCCCTGCCTTACTCCTGACTTAATTTCAAAAGGCTCAGAACTTTCTCCCATGGATTTTACTTTGGACTTGGTGTTGGTCAAGGCTTTTTCAATAAGTTTTTTGTTCTAGAATCTAGTTTATTCTCTTCCAGAATATGGAATAATGAGGGCCTATCCATTGAGTTATATGCCTTTTAGAAATCAAAAAATGTGTGCATACCTAAGGTTTTGATCTGAATGCTCGCATTTTTTATTATAATTTTGAGATTGTTTATTTGTTCTGGGCACGATATTTGGTCTGAACCACGCTTGTTATCCAACCAGTTTGGGCTGATGGATATAATAATAATATTATTATTGTTAAGCATCATAGCAAACAGTGGTCGGCTGACAAGGTGGCAGTCGCATATGCTTGCCTTTAGAAGCAAGCGGTGAATATCATCAACAAAGTTAAAGCAATAAACTTTGTACACCAGCTGAAACAGCAGACGTATACGTGGACCTATAATCTATACAGCTAAAGGAACAGCAGTGTGTGTTATGGCCTGGGGATCAGCAAACATCCCCTAAGATCCCTCTATTTAACCCCCCAAGCACACACCCCCTTGGAATCAACCCCTGACCCCTCTTGAGCCCTCGATAAGCTAAACTGTGACACCATCGAAAGAAAATTATCGCTTGGGTCTGGTTTCTCTCTCAAGCAAGGAGGGGGGGGGGGGGGGGCGAAAATTTCAAAACACATCGTAGACTCATTATTCTCCACCACAGCTTTCGAAATTTGACAGGCCCTGCGTAAACACAATGGGGCGGGGCTCAAAAACTCGCTCGGAGGGATGAAATTCTGAAAGAGAGAAGAGATTGGCTGCTTTAATTTTCTCTGGGAAATCTGTTTGGAGTTTGGCAGTTTGAAAGTGTTATGGATGATGTTCAGAGATCGTTTGGTTGCATTATATCGCCCGTGACTTTTATACAGAGGGTAGCAGTGAGTGAGTAGTGTGAGGTATAATGAGTTGTGCTTACTGTATAATGATTAGCAACTATGTATAGTATTTTCTTCATTGGTGATTTAGAACTGTAGAGTGTTGACAAAATTGATTTCTCTTCTGCTTTTGGAGGCAATTAGTCTGCCTACGAGTATCGTTAAGTATTTTTTCTCTCTAATTTCTGGTACTGAAAAACATTTTGGAGAATGAATTGACGTTTTCACTTTGATATCGAACTGGTCTGAACTCCGAGTCTAAAAGCATTCTTAATGAAGTCTGAAAATTTTTGATCATAGTCTTACTCTGATAGAGATTTTTTCCATTTCGTTTCATATCAGTGTTCTCAAAACTATTTTGCAGTAGCTATAAATGCAATAGCTGAAAATATTGATTTTTGGTTGAATATAAAACAGGGCACATATTCTTCTTCTTCTTCGTCTTCTTCTTCTTCTTCTCCTTCTTCTCCTTCTTCTTGAAAGAAAAAGAAGAATCGACTTATTTCACACAATTTCCTACTTATCAAATGTTGGAGTACTGGTTTTAGCAACACTCAAACAACGTATCGGCAACCTCACCACTAAAAACCTGCTCTACTGCACACCCTGTGTCTCAAATTAATGCCAGCGAAATGTGATCCCTGCAAGCTGTTTGCTCGCTCCGTACGTGCGTCACTCTCAACGAAATCAAACGAAACTGAGGAAGAAGAAGAAAAAGAAGTAGAAGAGAAGAGGAAGAAGGAGGAGGAAGTGGAGGAGGATGAGGAGGAGGAGGAGGAGGAGGAGGATGAGGAGGAGGAGGAGGAGGAGGAGGAGGAGGAGGAGGAGGAGGAGGAGGAGGAGGAGGAGGTGGAGGAGAAGAAGGAGGAGGAGGAAGATAAAAAGGAGGAGGAGTAGGAGGAGGGCGGGAAGGGAGATGAAGAGTTGGAGTAGACGTAGAAGAAGAATAAGAGAAAGGAGGGGAAAAGAATAAGAAGAAAGAGGAAGCAGGGGAATACGGAAAAAAAAGGAAGGAGAGGAAGTACATGAACAGAAAAGGAGTAGAAGAAAGAGCAAGGACACCACGAAAAATGAAGAGAATAGAAACTATGAAAAAATAGGTAGAAAAAATGGTGTGAGGAGGAAAAGGTGTTAAAGAAGAGGAAGAATAAAAGATCAATAAAATAATTTATGAAGAAAAAGAAGATGGGATGAGACGACGAAGACGAATAAGACGAGCGAAAATGATGAGAAAAAAGTAGGAGAGGAAAAGAAAGAAGAAGAGGGAAAGAAAGAAGAAGAGGGAAAGAGAAAAGTAGCAAGAAAGATAGAAATAGAGAGCGAGAAAGAGAGATAAAAAGAAAGAGAAGGGAGAGAGACAGAAAGAGAAAGAGAGAAATACAGAAAAAAAGAAAGAAACACAGAGAGAGGAAGAGAAAGAGGTAGAGGAAGAGAAAGAGAAAGAAGAAGAAAAAGGAGAAGGAAGGGAAAAGAAGAAGAAGAAGAAGAAGAAGAAGAAGAAGAAGAAGAAGAAGAAGAAGAAGAAGAAGAAGAAGAAGAAGAAAGATAAGAAAGTCGAAGAAGAGGATGAAAAAGTCGTAGAGGATAAAACAAAAAAGAAGAAGTAGAAAAAGATGAAGAAGGAAAGAAGAACAAAAATAAAAAGAAGATGAGAGGTGAGGAAAAAGAAGAAGGTGAACAAGAAGAAAACAAGAAGCAGAAGAAGAAGCAGAAGAAGAAGAAGAAGAAGGATGGAAAGTCTTGAGCACGCCATAATCGACTTGGCAAACAGAGGTGTGTTCTCCCAAGAAAGTCAAAATGTATATAATATATAGACTACTCCAATATCTATGTGTATACAGAAAGTGCTCTCACAAACTGACAGTGTAGTTAACTTTCCAGCGAAGTGTTGCTGCACCTTTGCACATTGTTAATTCTCTTTTAAATCCCTTTGAACGTCATTCCACACTTAGCCTACCTAACCTAAGTTACGTACTACTGTACACAGTCTGCTCTCTCAACATTCACTACTTGTTCGCTGAGTTAGCGAACTGTTCTGTATTATTCTCATGACAGCTGTTCTTCTCTCTTTCCCCTCTTTCTCTTCCTTTCATTCCTCCTATTACTTTCCCGTTCATTTTTGTTCTTCACATTAATTCTTTAACTTTTTTTCTGATGATGCCCACATCAGTCCGAGACTTGTGCGTGGGTAATGGGGTGAATGATTACACATAAATGCCTGACGGTGAAGCGGGATTCGAACCCACGACCACTTAAACGACAGCAAGCTGAGGTTGCGACGCTCCAACCAACTACGCTAAGCGTCGCGCCAAACTTTTCCTTATCTTCTCTCCACTTTATTCCACTATCACTATCACCGTCTTCTTCTGCCACTTCTCCTTCTTCATCTTTTTCTTTTTCTCTTTATCCTTATTTTTTCTTATTTTTCCTCTCCTTCTTGCCTTCTTTTTCTATTTCTTCTTCTTCTTCTTCTTCTTTCTCTTCTTTTTCTTTATTTTGTTCTATTTCTGTTTGTTCTTCCTTTTCTTTCCTTCTTCTTCTCCTTTATCACTTCTTTTTCTTCTTTTTTCCTCGTCTTTTCTTCTTATTATTCCTCTTTCATTTTCTTTTTCTTCTTCTCCTTTTTCTTCTCTTCTTCTTTTTCTTTTCTACTTCTCTTTCTTCTAAAACCCTGCGCACAGTTACTTTTTACAGCTTACCATGGGCTCTTACTGTCACATATTAGGTATGCTATCTTAGTATGGGGTAATTCATCAAAACAAAATCTTGATAGGGTGTTTAAGATCCAAAAGAAAGCGGTTAGGTGTATAGAAAGAGTAAATAGATTAGATTCATGTAGGCCGTTGTTCAAGAGACTTGGTCTCCTAACTGTACCCTGCTTATATGTGTATGAAGCTACTTTATATGTAAAAACGAATGATATTAACCAAAATCTTGATGTACATGATTATAATACAAGAAGCCGAGGAGATTATCACTTGGTGAGTCACAATAGTAGCCTATTCAAACAAAAACCTAGTTATATTGGTAGGAAATTCTACAACAAGCTACCGCAGTTTTTGAAGAGTCTTGAAAATATAGAAATATTTAAAAATCAATTGAAGAAATATTTAGTTGATAAAGCTTTTTATAGTGTACAAGAGTTCCTTTCACATCAAAATTAAGCCTCACCTCAACTAATTGAAGTAATTATGGTATCTAGTGTATAATATTGTTGATCTGACTTGTCTTATACTCCTTAACTGGAGTCTCCAAGACGTAATCTACAAAAAAAAAAAAAAAAAAAAAAAAAAACAGCCTTAAGACGGCTGTGTCAGCCACGGTTTCCTATTCGCGAATTCGGTCTAAATGGACAGTGGGCAGAGCTTGAATAAACTACTATTGCTGCGTTCGATAGATGTTACTACGCTGAATGCATCAATTATAGTGTATTTCGGCCTTGTCCGAAGTCCATTCAGGCCGGGTTCACGCGTGCTACCAAGTGATCCATGAAGATCGATCTATTTTATAGTATAAAAATGTTAATTTTAGTGATAGGGGAAAAATTAAAGTTGGTTTCGATTGAGGAGGCTGAGCACAATAGGATGGGGCCTTAAAAAATGTTAGTGTCTGACATTTTTATGTGTTTCGTATTTGTATTAGGAAAAATGTTTGCGATAGCTCTGCGATTCATAATTGCTTTGGCGAGGCTGTTGCTCGTCAGAATAATTGTTCTGGCTACAATCGCACGGTTGTAGCAAGTGTGAACCCGACCTTAGTCCGAATCTGCGTAGTTGGAAACCAAGGCTTTCGTCAAATTCACACACATCAGTTATGGCGCGTCACAGTCACAGTTCCGTCTCAGTTCAGTCACCGGTAGCAATCAATCACCTAAATTCACAGACAACAGTGAAGTCTCAGTCTTTCTAGAAGCCACGGTAAGTTATTGTCAGTTTGTGTGCAAATATAGTCAGTTTGAAATCATTACATTAACAGTGTGAACTGCATTGTCATGAAAATTATTTATGATGAAGAATTGGCTATAGAAGCTTAGAAGAAAAGGATGACTGAGGGAGTGTTCGTGACCTTAATTAAAGAGCTGATGACGATGTATGAATTTTTTTAAAAATATTTTAGTATGTTTTAGGATGTCATCAAAGTATTTCCATGTAGACTACTACTCAATAAATTAAAAATCTCATTTTTCGCACTTGTTAGTCACGGCAGTTAAGCTGCACTTTAATATTCTTGCAGTCTAACAGATCATACAGTTTCACATGTTGCTGCAAACACTCAATTTTTCATTCTTTTCTCAAATACTCAAGAATTTATATATATAAAAATACTCAAAACACGAAAGATGCCGTCCGTCAGGCGTCCGAACAACTTGAGAATATCGGAAAAAAGAAAAAATATCTCGCTGTGACTGTCTACTGACTGACGATAGACTGAACATAGACGGGACAGACAAATAATAATGTAGACAACGTAACTGGAAACTCAGATAAGAATATATTTTTGACTGTGACGAGACGGATATTTCGGAACTGAGACGCGCCGTGACTGATGTGTGTGAATCGACCTCTAATCAGGCCTTCATTACAATTAATCTTTATGAATGATTAATTTTTATTTAATTTATTTCAATCTAATTCAATTCACATTCAATTTAAATTCTATTTACTTCAATAAGAATCATCAACACCAAAACAAAAAACAATGGAATGAATTCCATCGCTCAATACAGCCATCTCTCCAGGGATTGTAACTTAACTCCAACATTGTCAGCAATAGAGTAATTTACATAAAAATCAAGCTCCATTCCAATATGCGCGTCCATTATTTGTTGTAACCTGTACAGAGAGAGTTTCAGTATTAAATTTGTATAAACGAAACAGAATTTCATCGCTAAAAACCGGGTTACAAATGATCTCGCAAGCAGCTCCGGCCGTTATAATCAGTTAGCGAGTTTTGGTGGAATTGATAATTTATTGGCTATAATTAGTTCCAATTGCAGCCGCTATACGGCCCGTGAACGCTTTTAATATTAACGGCCCTATGGATTCGAATTGTCTGCTTTATTTGAAAAGTCAATTAACTGCAATCCAGAGCTTGCATCGTCTACCTGTCTGACAGAATTCGCTCATCTAATTAATGCAATAATTAATTCCATGTGATGCTGATCGGTGAATATTTTTTCTCTCTGTCACTCATCAGCTTTAATCAAGATATTATTATTTTTCTCTCTCACTCTTGAAGACTTCTATGAGGCATAGTTATCGGTTTTAATTTCAATTAAACTACAATAATCAATTAAATTAGTGATAGAAAATATTTCTGTAACATCCAGATGGATTTCGTGGAATTAATTTGATTATAATCTTGTTGTGATTGATAATAATTCATTCATTGTAATTTTGGTACAATAAATAAATATTTTTATTTGTTTGTGCACTATAACCCGGGATCACTCCCGCTATGAAAAGTTCTACGAGATTATTGTTAGCAAATTTAAATTGTTTCAGACTAAATACAAATCATTGAGTAATATAGAGCAGAACTTTTCACTCAATTTGAATTCTGATTTTATATTTTTCTCATGCTTTTATATTATTTGACGAGCTTGTACTGTAATGTTTCTGAAAATAGGAAAACTAGGAAACTGAAATTATTCGAAGCAAGATACAGAATTTTGTAGAATGTAGTGTTGTGCTAGATAAATCAAGTAATATTAAACAAGTGGTTCGGAACCCACCTAAAACTGTAGGTCCAACTCATCAATCACCATCATCCAACTCATTACCCACGCACAGGTCTCAGACCCATGCGGGCTTCATCCTCAAAAAAAAACAAAAAGTTTCTCATGTGAAAGTGTCGAATTATCAGAATATAAAAATGAAAACGTTTGATATTCAAGTGGACAATTGCCTAAATAAGTGGAATCGATAAATTAATATCAACCGTTTTCATTTTTATACCCTGATAATTTGAGACTTTCACATGGGAATTTTTTTTATATTACTTTAGTTATCTAATGCATTACATTATAAAAAATTCTAAATTGAGTGACGAGTTCTGCTCTATATTATTCATTGATTTGTATTCAGTCTGAAACAATTTAAATTTGCTAGACAAGTAATCCTGTCTAATAGGTCTGCAGAGAGGTGACCTCAACCATTCATTCATTCATTCATTGGAGCAGCATAGATTGGCAAACCTGCATTTGATGCGGATGAGAACACCTATCACCGCTGTAATGGTTGGCACAATCGAAAAGATCCCCGATTCTAGTTTAGTTTAGCAATGAACAATGGCGCGCTTTCGCCCCGCACAGTTGGCTAACCTGACCACGTTTGCAGCAGACAGGTTGGTTTTTCCTAATGGTAAATGATAAATCAAACTCCCGCCAATAATTGCTTTTTCCCGCGCTTTTTTCACAGTCCATTGCTGCCACAACAACAAATCCGAAAAGCAATCGGCGAACGAGTATCGAAGACAACGTGATGCTTGCACATGTTTGTGTGTGTGTGTGTCAAACATGTCTGTGTGAATCACACGAATGAAACGTGTTTTCTGTATGTGTGTGTATGGATCACACATGTAATTAAAACATGTCTCCTGTATGTGTTTGTGCTTATGTGTGTTTTAATATATATGTGTCTAGGTGCGTGTGTGTGTGTGTGTGGCTACTAATACATGCGGGTTGAAACAATCACTGTGAACCAGATTTCTGGCCACAAAAGGGAAAAAATGCAGAACTGACCAATTGGATTGGTTGACCGCTTTAAAAAATTATTGTTCTCCCACAGTGGCTACTGAATGATTTATTTTGAATGTGATTCTGGTTGATCAAGTTAGTATACTGTGGACGAAATAGGGTGGAGTGAGTGTTCACTATTAATTAATTTCTACTACGCTAAATTGTTGAACTAATCATGTGTAGTGTTGCAGAGAAGTGATCGTAAAATTGTTTCTTCAATCGTCTTCAACATTTCTGATGAATGAATTTCTAAAATAATAATTAATTATATAAATTTACGCAATATTTGTTCAAGGAATAGTTTGTTACTTGAAAATCATTTGTTTTATTTCAAATAATAATGTTATTGCGTTACTGGAGACAACACATTAAAATGTACTATATTTCTGTATGATTTTCGTATATTTTGTTAACTACAAGAGCTCTGTCTCTCTCACTCTTTCTCTCTCTCACTTTCTCTTTCTCATTACTCCCCTATGATCAAATCCCCTCAGAATTTCTCAAGAGAAAAAGGACTTTCATTATACTTTCTTCGTTTTTTCTTAAAATGAATACATAGCTCAGACCACTTCACAAAAAGCAGCGAGAGTTGTTGATCTTGGTACATGGCATGATACAAAAATAGTGACTTATGAATATCATGATGAAGAAGAGATTTTATGAGGAGAAATAGAAGATGACGAAGAATAGAGTAGAAAAGCAGAAACAAGAAGAGAATTGTCAAGATAAATGATTAGGGAGGTAGCAGAAATAAAGGGAGGAAAAATCACAAAGAGGAAAAAGAAGGTGTGGAATAGAGGATGACGTCGATGGTGGATGAGAAGGAGGAGGTGGATGAGAGGGAGGACAAGAAGAAGGAGATGGTGAAAAAGAAGAATAAGGAGGAGAAGAGGCTGAGGAAGAGGCAAAGGTAGAAAAGAATAAGAAGTAGAAGAAGAAGAAGAAAAAGAAGAAGAAGAAAAGGAGAAGAAGAATAGGAGGGTTAAGAAGAAGAAAGAGGCAGAGGAAGAGGAAGAATAATAAAAGTAAAGAAGTAGAAGAAGAAAATCAATAAGAGCAAAATCAAGAAAAGCAAGAAGAAAAATTAAAAAGAAGAAGAAAAGCAAGAAAAAGAAAATCAGGAAAAAGAAAAACGAATGAGGGAAGGGGTGAACATGTAAAAGTGGAAGAAGAAGACATGAATAAAGGAAAAAGGAAATACACATTAGCCTGGGGCAAGTGGTGACGACTTTGTAGAACTATGCTACTCCGCTTTTCTGAATCAAGAAAATCTCTTGCTCAGCTTCCCCCGAGGCCTGAGGCCATTTTCACCGTATTGTATCTTCACACGGCTTATCACCACTTCTCTTTTTTAACACATTCTCTCTAATATCTTGTCATTTGCTTTGTTCGTCCTGCAGCCATTTATCTTCAACTTGCCTTTTCCTGCTCCTCTAAAATTGAATATAATGTTTGTCGAAAATGGAAATTATTATTTTGTACCAATACATGCTAATTGCGAAATATTCTCTACATATTATTGCAAAAAAAGAAGGAGAAGAAAAAGTTGAAGAAGTGAAGGAAGAAGAAGAGAGAAGACCGGTGGCTCGGAACCCACCTAAAACTGTAGGTCCAACTCATCAATCACTATCATACGATTCATTACCCACGCACAGGTCTCAGACCTGTGGGCTTCATCCCCCGAAAAAAAAAAGACAAGAAAAATTAGAAGAAAGAGAAGGAGGTGGAGGAGGAGGATAAAGAAGGAGAAGGAAAAGGAAGATGAGTAGAAGGAGGAGAAGTAGAAGGAGAAGAAGGAGAAGGAGGAGAAGAAGAAGGAGGAGAAGGAGAAGAAGGAGAAGGAGGAGAAGGAGAAGAAGGAGGAGAAGGAGAAGGAGGAGAAGGAGAAGGAGGAGAAAGAGAAGGAGAAGGAGGAGGAGGAGTAGATGAAGGTGAAGGAGAAAAAGGAGAAGAAAGAGAAGGGGTGGTGAAGGAGAAGGAGGATGAAAGAGAAGAATAATATTGTGAAGAAGAAAAAAAGAAGAGGAGCAGGATGGTGAAGATGGTAAAGGATAAGGAGAAAGAAGAAAAAGAAGGACATTCTAGATATTCCCAGTCAGTTGAATCTACTAGGCTAATTAAAGAAGATAAAAGAACAATAATTAAAATCAAAGAAAAAGATAAATAAAATAATAATGGTAATCAATGGAATAATGAAGCTATAGTAGTTCCAATTATTGGTCAATTTGAATCAATTTATTCAGGTAATAATAAGCATAATTACGAAATAAGTTCGGTCGCCATTACTCTACCCATAGTAATCATAGCAATAATCACTAACAATTATTATTGAAAGTTTTTCACATTTATCCGAAATCTTTAGTTTTGCCAACAGCACTCAATGGAAATCTCCATATAGGATACTGCAACCCTGAAAACTGAAGTTTCCCAAAACTCAAATGAAATTCAATGAAAATATACCCATTATTAATAATTTTTTTCAATTATTAAATTCAATTACATTCTCTATTTGCATTTAAAAATGTTATGTATGTATCATATGTTATAACATAAATGTTGTCAAATATGTTAACATAAATGTTATGTATCATAGAATAAAATATTATTTTGAAATTTGTTGAAAAACATAATTCACTTTGAAGTAATACAAAGGAAGAGAAACTTGACGCCACCAACAAAAAGAAAAGAAACTTTGACCATTTACGGGAGTTGCCTATCAATATATTGCTATAATATATTATCTATTTATATTTCAACATGAAACATATTTATTCTATACAAATAAACAATAAAACAAAGTACTCGCTCTCACAAACAATAACAACTGAGTAAGTATCTCAAATCCAAGTTTTAATTAATGGATGATAAGACTTGAAGTTGTCACAATCACATTTATTGAAAACCGTCAGATACGAGTTTCGGTTGTTACACTATTATCAATCTCACACAAACTAAAACTAAAGTACCGAGTAGCTTATTCCTGTATACTGAACTCAGAATGATACTATTGGCCAAAGGAGAAATAGGTTGAATTCATTGAAGGTTTGCGATTGGCTGAAGGCCAAACAAAGAATGAGCTAGAAAGTGACTTTGATAGCCTGACCTCCAATGAAAGTCTGTGATTGGCTGAAGGCCAAATCAAGTCACGCCCACTGGTGGGCGGTAGGCGGAGCAACACGCAAAATAAGAATCCAAATCAAGAACAGAAAACCGTGAACATCTAGAAAGCAACAAAGAAGACCAATATACAAGTAGGCTGGAATTGAATCATTTTTAAATTGAAAATTGAAGCTCACTGCAATGCTGTCAAGGTCAAATCGAAAAAACAGGAAAGTACCGTTATTAAAATATAGGCCAGAATTATCATTAAACCAAGTTAGTTGTATTGAATTGGTTGAAATAAATTTGGTCATTTAAACTAGTAATGGAATAGTTTTCTACCAGCCTAGTTATCTCCAAAGCTTCTAAAATGATCAATTGTCTGCCTTTGCCAATCAAATGCAGAAATTCAAAATTTTCTTCAGCCTTAAACTTGTGTTCATTAGTGATGGGATGACATGCAAAATTTGAGTCTCAATTTTGGGTTTCAAATCCCTAATATGTCCACTTATTCTACATTTGTAGCTTCTTCCGGTTTGATCCACATAACAGGCATCCCAATCACCGCAATTCAATTTGTAAACTCCACTTCTATCCCAAATATCAATTTTATCTCTACTTCACCCGAAAAAAGTCTTTAAAATAGGTTTTGTTTGAAAAGGTACATAAGAACCTCTCTTTTTTAAATTTGTTACCTAATTTATCAGATACTGAGCCAAGATGAGGTATCGTTATCCATGACCTTTCTCCAGTATTAGTTGCAGTAATGCTAGCATTGATTGCGAGTCTCCTACTTATTTTATTTAAAATTTTGTCAACAATGATCTCCTCCTTCCCGTAATAGCTATCAGTTTAATGTTACAAATCTTTCTTTCAAAGTGATGTTCGCTCATGGGTATAGTTAAAGCTCTGTAAATCATACTATCGAAAGCTGCAAGTTTGTGGGATTTCTGTATTTTTAGAAAAGTTACTCATACCGATGTAATCATACCTTATCACTTATGTTGTACTATATCCCACAAACTTGCAGCTTTCAATAGTATGATTTATAGAGCTTCAACTATACCCATGAGCAAACATTACTTTGAAAAAGTAACTTGGTTTCATCATAATTCCGGCCTGCATTTTAATAACGGTATTGTCGCGTTTTTCTCGATTGACCTTGGCAGCATTTCAGTGAGCTTTAATTTTATAATTTATTAATTCAAATTTATTCGAATCTTTAATTTATTACCTTATATTTATTAATTTAAATTTATTAAATTTTTTAATAATTAATTCGAATAATGATATCATTAAACCAACGGAAATTATATTTAAATTAGGTCAATTGCAGTTTTCTCCTGGATAATCACAATGAGATGTACAGATAAATGTTTTAATAAATTCCCAAATATTTAGCCTCGATAAAAATACTACTTAATAAGTTGATAAGAGTTCATTAGCATTCCATGCTAATGAACTCTTATCAACTTATCAAGTAGTATTTTTATCTATTTCTATGAATTTTCAATTTTAAAAATACAAATGAAATACGGTCGACAACAATTTTGAACAAGTTAATTAATTTAGATTAAAAATTCAAAATAAAAAAGATAAATTAAAATTCACCTAGTGATGATTACTAAAGTTCTTTCATAACCATGTGTAAGAAAGAATAGTTTGTAATCAGTATATAATCCAAATCTCAGCCAACATACGAAATCTTCTCTTTCTATGAAGTCTGTAATCCAAAATCCATAGCTGTTCCCTTGTTCAGAGAAACCCCGTCTCATGTCTTACAAAAGTAGGAAAATTGAACGTAAGAGGAAGCCGGAGGAATCGCAGGTTTACATGGTGTAGAGAAACACCTAGTGATATATAGGCACCTATACATGTCGGGGGTAAAACCTAATGGTATACGTCGTGAAAAGCCGGCGCGTCTAACAGCGACGAATTTCCCGGCTTTCCCAGTTTTTCCGAGAGCCCTAAGCTAGCTTTTCCAACGGGACTTGGTGAAGGTTTTCCACGAGCTCCCCGAATTCCCACAGAGTTTTCCCCCTAAACAAGGTTGTTAAGGTATGATTAGGAGCGACGAGGGTGTGTTTCAGAGAGGGGTTGTTGGTTGGGGGGGTTTGGATGGTTTAGGGGTGGTTTTGGGGGGTAGGCGCACTGACTGATGCGATGTCTTGGCTTCCCCCGGGGCTATTTTGGGGTATTTTACCCCTCAATCCCTTGGTCTGCCACCGCGAACGCAAGGTACAGAGATAAAACCTAACAAACGAGAGATGGATGGTTATGTGAGAGATCTGTGGCTTGGTAGGAGAGAGAGAGAGAGAGAGAGAGAGAGAGAGAGAGAGAGAGAGAGAGTAAGTGGGGAAAATAGAGAGGAAAAGAGATGAAGTGAGATATCGTGAATAGGAGATGGAGGTTATTTGATATGTAAGTAAAGTTTGATGATTGGTTGAAGGAATTACAAGTTTATTCAACATTTTTATTCATAGTGTGAAAAAATGCCAAATTTGAATTGCTTGTTTTGATTAATGTGAGAAAATAAATTACAGTTATACAATTGCATGATATAAAAATCACATGAAATATCTAAACAATGTAAAATGGAATTTATAGCCAAATGATTTATCAAGTCTTTTTATCAATATAATGTGAAAAATAACAGCATAACACACAATTTACGGTTTGATTTCATAATCTTCATTCTGAAGTTGGAAAAATAATACTTAGAACTCTGAAAAAAGGAAAAACTTAGAATACCTAATTAAATATAATTAAACTTTAAAAAACACTTTTAAGTAGAAATTGTGACTCACGTTATGGCGTGACAGCCGTTGTAAAGAGCATCGTCAGAATACCTACAGTACACCAACGATGACGATGATTAATGTGATGAAACTCGCACAGTCTGACGACACTCTTGACAACAGAGTGAAAAAGCCGTCACGCCATAGCGTGAGTCACAATTTCTACTTAAATGTGTTTTTTAATGTTTTTATATATATATGTAGAAACAAGATGGATCTTCAACATCATAATCCCAATAATAAACTACTGGCTATAATGAAAATAAGCGTATGGCTTCTACTGGTGAGGGAGTGACGATGTCAAACTTGCACGCCGTCAAGCTGGGCTGACGACAAGCTGGACTAACGTCAAAGTTGCACGCCGTCACCATGGGCTGAATTGCCAAGTGTGCCAGGTTGGCGGTGCATGCAACGACAAACTGGCACTCATCCAATTTTGTCACCCGGTGCCAAAGCTGCACGCCGTCACAGTGGGCTGAATTCCTAAGTGTGCCAGGTTGGCGGTGCATGCAACGTCACCGTGGGCTAGAAAACTAGCCCAGCTTGACGGCGTGCAAGTTTGGCGGGTCCCGTGGGGGAACCGTTACAAATAGTTTCATCTCGCCGTTCGAGACATGTTATGGGGAACATGGTGAACCTACTATTTTAGGCGGGTTCTGAACCAAGACATTGAAGCACGGTCACCCATCCAAGCCAGTCGTTAGCGCTCGTGACTGAACATCATGATTGCATGAACACCACGCACACCGCGTAACCAATCACCACCAATTTTATTAATAACAAATGAATGAAGGCTATGATTATATGCAGAAAGAGACTCCTAGTGAGCGGTGAGCGTGGTGTTCAGCCACGACCGCTCAATACTTCGTTTGGATGGGTGACCGTACTTCTATGACTTGGGGTTATAAGCATTATTATCAGTTACTTGATGGTTCGGAACCCAC
This sequence comes from Conomelus anceps, assembly GCA_948455865.1. NCBI lineage: Eukaryota > Metazoa > Arthropoda > Insecta > Hemiptera > Delphacidae > Conomelus > Conomelus anceps. Next base: position 10,105,187 of record OX418216.1, read on the forward strand.
CCAGAAATTGTAGGTCCACCATGTTCTCCATAATATGACACAAACGGCGAGGTTGAACTACCCGTAAGGGTCTCCCCACCAATAAAAGTAATACGCTTATTGTTTATTTTACCAGAATAGAGTAGGCTGTTGGAAGGGAGGGGTGAGCCTATGACCATGAAGTTTTAACTGATAACCACGATTTATAGTTTTTATGAAGTTCATAATAAGTATGAAGTTATTATAAAACACAATTATCAATAGCCGCGTCTCCACGAACCGAACATGTCTGCCAAACATTGTTGGTGAATTCAAAAAACGGACAAACATTAAACATATGGGTCACCGAACATGTTCGTGAGTTCAATTGAGATGTTCGGTCTGTAAGCGAACAGTGACGACCAACAACAGGTTCCCGCCACTAACCCCACCACACCGATCATAATGTTCGAGAAGGCGTCCACACCAAACCAACTCCAAAAAATGTTCGGCGACATCAGATAATTCCAGCGAACACTGTTCGCCGAGCATGGTCGGTTGGTGGAGACGCGGCTAATAATTAATATGATAAAGCTCCAAACGCCTGCCTTCAAATTAATTTATTTGCTTGTAGACGAAATCCAAATTTGAACCTTCGAATTTTGAGCCTGCAAAATTGTCAGTTATGTGGTTGAGGGGAGAAACCTTGTTTATCCAATTATTGTTGAAATTGGAGGCAGCCAGTTGTCAAAATGACAGATCTACAGATTTTATTTTAAGAAATTAGTGATAGATAATTACGCTGAAATTTATTTTAAGAAGCATTCCAATATAATTTATCACTTTTTCGAAAAAAAATCATAAAACAAACTTCAATAATGACCTTCAAATAATCATTTAACTAGCGCGAATATAACCAGTATTTAAATACTAATGGTTTTCAAATTGAGGAAGACATCTAACTTTCAAGAAGTACATATATGTATTTTATTACCATCATCGTGTATTTATTATTTATGTAAAACATCAAATAACTCATCCAAATATTCAGAGAATAATGAGGAACTGCCAGTAATCCGAAATGCAGCCCCCAATTTGTCACCCAAACGAAAGATAACAGGGCGAAAAATGAAATCCAAACAAGTTACGGAAATGACACAACTTTTCGACTGTGAAATTGATAAACGCCCATTCCGCAACGAAAACAGCTCGAAATCACACGAAGCCACGCAGTAATTTGACTCGCGAACAGCTTATTTGCACGTAATAACAGGCAATTACACTACGAAAATACTCACGAAACACCAACTCGTGAAAAAGCTGCGAAGTCTCAACTTGTAATAATGTTTCGAGGAAACTACGAAACATCTCTCGTGAATTAATCACGAAATACCAAATCGTAATGACGTTTCGTGGAATTTGGGAATTCACGAAAAATAAGCTCCGAAGATATTAACGTTCCATAACATGACTATACATCGGTTGCATTTTCAAGGCTTATATTCTAGTGGTGGATGGGAGGGGGGTATTAGGGGGGAATTATTAGGTAAATTGGTGGATAAGGAGAAGAAGAAGAAGAAGAAGAAGGAGAAGCAAAAAAATAGATGAAGTAGAAGGAAGAGAGGTGAAAGGAGGAGGAGGAGTAGGAGTGATTAATAGAAGAAGAAAGAGAAGTAGGAGGAGAAGAATAGTGGGGCGATTATTGCGGAAGTTGATGGATGAGGAAGAGGTGGAGTCGTAAAAGAAGGAGAAGGTGAAGAAGGGGAGTAGAAGGGGGAGACAGAGTGAGAGAAGGAGAAGGAAGAGGAGGAAAAGTAGGAGAAGGGGAGTATTGAGGGGGATTACTGGGGGAGTTGGTGGATGAGGAGGAGGTGGTGTGGAAGAAGAAGGAGAAGAAGAGGACGAAGGAAAAATGAAGAAGAGTAGGAGAAGAAGGAAAGTGAGAGAAGAAGGAGAAGGAGGAGAAGGAGAAAGATGAGTAAGAGAGAAAGAAGGGACAAGGATAAGGAGGATGTGGTGAAGAAGAAGAAGAAGAAGAAGGAGGAGGAGAGAAGAAGAAAAATAAGGAGAGGAGAAGAAGGAAGAAAAGGAGAGAAGAAGAAGCAGGATGATGATTAGCAAAAGTGAGATGATGAAGATTAGAAGGAGAAGAAGAAGAAGAAACAATGAAGAGGAGGAGGACGAGAAGGAGGAGGAGGAGAAGAAGAAGGAGGAGAAGGATGAGAATGATGAAAAGGAGAATAAAGAGAAGAAGAAAAGTTAAAAAAGAGATAAGAAGAAAAGAAGAAGAAGAAGAAATATGACGATGAAGACGATGAAGAAGAATATTGGAAAAGTCTTTTTAATATTGGGGAGATCTTTAAATTGAGGACGAGAAACTCAAAAATGCTGTTATACCTACCGATGTAAATTTTTGTCAAGGTTGTTAAACAATAGAATGAATACAAGGCAATATATTAACCTTAAATGTTTGTGAATCAGAAATCATATTTTATGTGATATTTTAAATCATAAAAATTAAATAGTGCATAGGTCTATTATTACAAGTCATTCCCTACTAGCTTTAGGTCCTTACATGCTCTGTTGAAACGGTTACTTTACTTCATGGGGGGAAAAGCATCCAGGGGGAAAACAGGAATTAATAATCTAGAATATTTGCGTGGATGTCTGGTTTTATTTGCACAGTTTTTGAGGGGTAGGGTTGTGAATATCACTCACCCCTTTTTGTGCAGCGATGAAGCATTGTTTACTTTGTCTGTATTACGTTGCAAAATGACAGATACCGTACAGCAAAATGGTGGGGGAACCGATGGATACGCAATTTCCCCCGGGAAATTTCGGGGGAAATATTTGCGTGTTTCTTGTGGACGCTGTCAAGTCGCCACAAATCTACTCGTCCCCAAAAACACTATTTATAGTTGCTGTGTTTTCTGGAGTACTCCTGGAATTCCATCTTCCAGCTCACTGGAGAATTTTCATAAATATTTTTCATGTCTCTTCGTGGGTCTGATGTGAAGAGACGGTCTAACCTCGTCTTTTTATGTGACGATTCTTCTCTCAGATCATGTATTCACTATAGTTTTCTCTTTATTGATGAAATGCATTTTGGAAAACCTAATTGGTTGATTGGCTCAAAAAATATGTCATTCTATTCCTTCAGGTTACTTTCAGTTGGAGAGAGTAGTGGTACTGTGCATACGTTGTCTGAACAGGCTCTGCGAATTTTGAAGCATAGAATTTTAATTCGAACGGATAAGTAGTATTTTTGTTTATTATTATTAGTATTTATAATGTCTTAATAATTTACATCATTAACTTGTCTAATATAAGTTAAAGTATTTAAATAAAAAGTCAAATTCTATTTTCGAGGTTAGGTGTACCGATATTGATAAATTTTCTTGTAATTAAATAGTCTCAAGTTGACAATTGTAATAAATTAAGTAATATTTCATTAAACATTTAACTAAAATCAATTGAAAACAATTTTTAGCTAGGAAAATGAGTCCAAACAAGGCATCTAAATCTAATTGTTCAACTAAAACTCAAGTAGCTACGCGATCTCAGCAATTATTAACGAAAAAATCTCCAACAGCTCTTAAAGCTACTGTAGATGTAGAAGAAAAGGTTGCTAAACTATTGAGTGATCACACCAAATTGAAAACAAAATTAGAAACATCACTAAAAAATTCTGAGGAAGAACGAATAGGGTTAGTGGATCACATAAAATCTCTGGAAGTTATTATAAAATTGCAGCAGGAAGACCATAAAACTGAAATACTAAATCTCACGAGTCAATGTAGGTCTATGTCAGAGGAAATCGAAATATTAAAATCAAAAATAAACTTGGCTAATGTAAGATCTGAACCTCTGATCAATACAAAAAAAGTAGAACCTAAATCAAATGGGGAAAAAATAAATAGAAATGGTCAAACAAAAACGTATAGTCAGGTTTTGCAAACAGCAACCAAAACTAAAGTAAGGGCAAATAACGATAGGAAAGGTAGAGTACTGCTCTTGACATCCAGTCATGGACGAGACTGTAGTGACCTACTAAATAAAAGATTAAAAAATAAGTATGAAGTTCAGAGCTTTTTCAAACCAAGTGCCCCTATAAACGCTATCGTAGAGTCAGCACAGGAACAAACTAAAGATTTTGGTAAAAACGATTTTCTAATAGTACTGGGTGGCTCAAACAATATAAATGAACCTAATCTAAAACATCTTCCTGAAATAAATGAAAAAATTAAAGAGATTGTGCCACTCAGCCAAAAAACTAATGTAATAATAAGTACAATTCCGTATAGGTTTGATAGGCCAGAGCTAAATGAAGCCATTAAGTCAACAAATAAATCAATTCATAATACAATCAACAGCCTAAAAAATAAGAATTCTAAGCAGTTGGGGATTTGTTTTCTAAATGAAAGGCTGAAAAAACAAAACTTCACTAATCATGGTCTACATCTAAATCAATCTGGCAAAGTAATATTTTGTAATAGGCTGGCAGAGCTGATTGAAAGTCGTTTGCAATCTACTGTCAATAATTCTCCTAAACAATCATCTAACGAACCTTTTTTAGTAAAGTGGCTCAAAAACGGGAAGGGAAACTAGTTTCAAATGATAAATTCATATCTTCAATTGTATTAAAAGACGTTAATCGATCAAAAAATCAGGATAGCATTAGTGGAAGGAACTCTTGTAGCAATCTGATAGGCTCTCAAGATTCTAAGAGATTAAGTAAATCTACTTCAATATGCAAAAGCAACGATAAAGTAATAAGGGATGATAGGGAAGTACCGGTACTCACTGTGTTCCATCAGAATATTCAATACATTCGTAACAAAATAGATAGAATCGAAGTATTTTTTAAAGAAGAGGCTCCTGATATAGCTATTTTCACAGAGCATGGTTTAAAAGAAGATGAATTGTCACAACTTAATATTCCAAACTATTCATTGAAAACGTCGTATTGCAGGACATCTCATCGAAGTGGGGGAGTAGCTATCTTCACTAAAAATGCTAAGAATATGCAAACATTTAATTTAGAATATGCAGAGAAATTTGCTGTGGAAATGGATTTAGAAGTTACTGGTTTGAGAGTAAAAATCGACAATAATTTCGAAGTAGCGGTGTTAGGTATTTACAGGTCACCAAATGGGGAATGGAACAATTTTTGTGAACTATTCAATAGGCTTTTAGAGATTACTACTACTCGTTTTACAAACGTTATTGTAGCGGGAGATTTCAATACAGACTTTGCAACACAGAATAAAATGACAGAAGATTTAAAGGATATTATATGCATGAATAACTTGGAAATAAAAGTTCATGAATATACCAGAGTCACAAGAACATCACAAACTATAATTGATAACATCCTTACTAATATAGATTACTCTAAAACAAGATTAGGCGGCTCGGAACTATCTGATCATGACTATCAAATCTTGGAGGTGGGGTTGCAAGGTCATAAATCAATTAAAAAGAGTAGAGTAATGAAAGAAATTCAACAATGTGAACAGGGGAATATCGATTGTTTGAAGCAGAATCTGCTACAAGAAAACTGGAGTAGGGTTTACAATAGCAATAGTTTAAATGACAAATATGATAGTTTCATTGATATTTTAAGGTTTCATATTACTATGAGTTGTCCAGTTAAAAAAGTCCCTGTAAAGAACAAATTAGACAAGATTGAAGAGTGGATAACTGATGATATCCTTGCAGAAAGAAATAGGGTTAACGATGCATATGATGAATTCAAACTATCTAGAAATATGTTAAGTGAAGATAATTACAAAGCTCTAAAGAAAAACTATATGAAAAAAGTGAAAAGAGCGAAATGTAAGAAAACAGCTGAAATTTTGAATAATAGTGTGTACTTTAACACAGCAGTGTGGGATGTAATAAACAAAAATAGGCAAGTAGCTCATGTAGATGCTTATACTAGTGTCCCCAGAATAATTAAGGGGAGTCAAACATGATTTTTTTTCAAAAAAATCAATTTTCTGATCTCAGGCTGTTATGATAGTTTGAAATTCCCGCTTTCCAATGATACCTAAATCACGTCTCTATGACAACTAGAAGTATTTTTAATATTTTTTTGAAAAATCTATTACGTGTATCAAATTATTCACTTTCCGCTCGGAATATTTACAGCAGCGTTATGTTGCGCAAAATAGATTCTTCAACAATTTTTCATAGAATATTGAAATTTCAGAATAAATTTACTCTTCTATAGTTTGTCATGTTGGTATTTATCAACAGCTGACAATACTTGAAAAGGTGTGCTTTGCTTGTTTACAATTTTTTGTGACAATACTAAGCTACAGATTTCAATTAGATTCATACAATAATTTTACACAAACCGTTTTTTTAAAAACGAATATTGTCAGTCAATATCAGTGAAAATGCCTAGATGTGAAGGAAAAGTTTTCAAAAAAAGAAGAGGAGGATTCAATTACAGATCAAGTAGATCATCAGCCAATAATTCTCCAAGATTAGAAATGGTTGTTGAAGCTGGTCCATCACATTCATCTTCTCACAAAAAACTCAGTGATAAGTTAGTAGGATATGAGAACTTCAGTGATTTCAAATACTGCATTGTTGATTTGAAACAGTTTTGTGACAAACTTCAAGAAATAGGTGTATGTCGTGCTTGTAAACATAACCTTAGTATTTCCTCAGAAACAATTTCAGGCTTAGCTTGCAAAATAAACATATTTTGCTCATCTTGTTCCAGTGAAGTTGACATGATAAACAGTGCTAAAACAGTGATTCAAGATGAAAATAATTCAGAAAAAACGATATATGATATAAATGCTAGATTGGTTTATGGACTCAGGTCAATTGGGAGAGGTCAAACATCAGCAAAGACTCTTTGTGGAATCATGAACCTCCCTTCTCCACCAGGTCGATACCACAAATATGAATTGTATTTAGGATCTGTCATGGAAAGTGTTTGTAAGAAGTCCATGAAAGATGCTGTTGAAGAAGCTGTTGAGAGGACTGGTAGTAGAGATCTATGTGTTGCTGTAGATGGTTCTTGGCAGAAAAGGGGTCACACCTCTTTGAATGGAATAGTGTCCATGACGTCTGTTGAGACTGGTAAAGCTATTGATATTTCTGTTCTGTCAAAGTATTGTTCATGTCCACAAAAAAACACTAATATTCATTTGGACTCATGTAAAGCAAATTATATTGGAACTTCTGGAGGCATGGAAGTTGCTGGGGCATTAGAAATGTTCCAGAGGTCTCAAAATCTCTACAATGTAAGATATATTGACTATCTTGGGGATGGAGACTCCAAGGCATTCCAGGCTGTTTGTAATGCTCAGCCTTATGGTCCCAATATTGAAATAAAAAAGCTTGAATGCATTGGGCATGTGGAGAAGAGAATGGGCACAAGGTTGAGGAATCTGAAGGCTCAACGAAGGAAGCTTTCTGATGGAAAGCCACTTGGTGGGAAGAATAGACTCACTGATACTGCTATTCAGAAACTACAAATCTATTATGGCTTGGCCATCAAAAGAAATGTTGAGAGTGTGAGTGCAATGCATCAAGCGGTGTGGGCACTTTATTTCCATGTGTCATCAAATAATGATGAACCGAAGCATCAACTGTGCCCTGATACAGATGATACATGGTGTAAATACAGGGTGGCCCAGAAGCAAGGAGATGTTTATGACCACAATTCACATTTTCATCTACCCACAATTGTGATGAATGAGGTGAAACCTATATTCAGGGACCTATCTCAGAGGAATCTTTTGGAAAAATGCATTCGAGGAAAGACCCAAAATCCAAATGAGAGCCTCAACAATGTGATATGGACTGTTTTGCCAAAAAGGGTTTTTGTGGGTCTTGAAAATTTGTATTTTGGTGTATATGAGGCTATCACAAAATTCAATGATGGCAACAAAGGAAAAATACAGCTGTTTGAGGAGATGAAATTTATTCCTGGACATCATATGACAACAGCCTTGCGAAAACTTGATGAAGAAAGGATTCGAAAAAGCGATAACAAGTTCAACGACCTTGAGAAGAGGATAAGACAGAAAAGGAATTTATCAAGGAGAAGGCTAGAAGACCAGTATGAAGAGGCAGAGGATCCTGAAGCTCCAAGTTACAGTGCTGGGAGTTATTGAATGTGAGTTAATAAAGACCTTTTTCATTTGAGAATACTTTACGATGCATTTCTTTCATTTTCCGAAAATTTAAAAATTTAAACTTCAATGTACTTTTTCTCAGCTCCTATTTGAGATAAACACATGAATTTTTTTTTAAATTGTTCTGCTCTGCTGGTATAACAAACTGAATATGCAGTTTTGAAATACATGCATGCAGAATAAAATAAATAATATATTTAAGAAAAAAAATGTATAAAAAAAAGATTGTTTGGAAAAATATTTTTGAAAATTACAAATTTGATTACATCAAAATTTCACACATTCAAATTATAAAGAAAAAGTTGATCTTTCAAACAAAAAAAAAATTAAGTCTCTATGTTTGATAGTAACTGAGAAAAGGGATAAAATGTTAACATTGAGTAAGATAGGATGTTTGACTTCCTGGATGAAAATAACAAATATATTGATGATAGTGTAGACATTTGTAATTTCTTTAACAGATATTATCAACTGGTAGCTAAGGATCTTCAAAAATCTCTTAATACAGGTATTAGTGATGCAAACATGAGGAATACTGAGGGGATTCAGAACGAATTAACCAAGACGAGTTTGACATACCCCCGCTTCACGGGGGTAAATACATTTGAACCTCGCGCTCATTCTCCAGTAGGCTTTGGCGAAAACGCTGTTAGTTTCCCGGGCTGATAATAGATGGCGCTAGGTGTACTTCCCACTCACTTGCAACTTTCGCGAGCCTAGCCTCTCCCTCAGGCGAAATACAGAATTTCGTATATAAGCCAGCACCGCTCAGCCAACAGCATTGCATTCACTACTCCTGAAAGGAAGCTCACTCTCCTACTTGGTGTTACTCTGCCGATGTGTGACGTCGCTGACCACAGCACCTCACTGTAGCGGAAACACCCCCCCCCCCACCCCCGTTTTGTCGAGCGACCTTAACTAAATCAGTGTTATTATTTTCTTCACCACCTTCCTCCTTCTATGCCACGTCAGCGAGCAGGAAGGCGGATACAGCGACTCCGGCTCCTTCGTCAACTCTGGACGTTGAAGGAAGAGTCAAGGGCGGTCTCGGCTTTAGCGGCAGAGGTAACTGACGCTGATTTGCTCGCGGCTCCATTCACTACCTCGCCTCCTATTCTTAGTGACTTGGCTGAGGGCGTGAAGGGAATCGCGGCAAGCAGCTCTACCTACTTGCATGCTGAACCACCGAGTCCAATCGAAGGCTACGACCCGACCCGTCCAGGGCTAAACGGGGAACCCCTACCAGCTGACCGATTCAGAGGACTATTCAATCACCTCGACGCCCACATTGAGGAGGCACGCACCCCGCCGAGGGAACCCGAGAGCTTGGAAGAACTATTCCATCAGATCGACCAGTTCCTGCAAGTTCCCCAACTGCTCAGCCCGATCGACCGCCGGACTGTCACCAGCCACCTACCCTGGCGCTTATCCACGATTAGCCCAGTGAAGTTCCAGCCGGCCATAACTCCTGAGGGCCCACTCCCGGATCCCCGGAGCAGATCGATGAGGTCTATCTAGGCCTCCTTCAACACAAACGGCCCTCTTCAGGGCCAAGTTAACAACCAGATCTAGAAGGGCGACCCCGCTCTACCGCCCGTCAGCATTTTGACATGTTGTGACAACTACCCACAACATATTGATGGCCCAACGTGGGACTTTACTGTAGAGTATACAGTAGACCCAATCACCACCTTCTAGACCTCACTGTCTGGAGACAGCACTCTCCAGTGGCGCCCAGCAACCACAACGACCGTCACCACTATGGTGCTCACTCGGAGGCAAACCGAAGCTGCCGCTGTCACCACCTCTGCAGACGACACGCCCAGCACAAACCCCACCTCTGACGCCAGCCAAGACAGCCACCCATCTGGTTCCACCAACACCTGCAGCAACCAGGAGGTGACTACCATGCAGTCCAGCAGCGAGCCTGCCCTGCCCCCTGCCAGTAGTAACCAGGTGGTAACCACAGCACCATCTGCCAATGAGCCTACCCCAACACTGGCTCAACCAAACAACCATGGTATCCAGTCCAGCGGGAGACCCGCCCTGGAAGCCACACCGGTCAATTTTGTCTCACCTCATCCTCCAGTAACCAATGTGGCCTCCCTTCTGCCTTGTTTCCGAGGAAAGCTACTTGAAGACCCTGCCTACTTCATGGCCCAGAGCATAGCCATCCTACACACTCACGGTGTACCCAGTTACACTTGGCTACCATTGCTAAAAACGCAACTACAAGAGGACGCCGCCACCTGGTGGCAAGAATATGGCGAGTTCATCTCTACCTGGGAGCAACTCCAAAGCCGCCTCCAAACCCGGTTCTCTGGGACTCACCGGATCGCTGAAGCCCACAAGGAGTTTTATGGGGCAACCCATAAAACCAGCCAGCCGGTAGAAAAATTCCTCAGGCAGAAAATCCAACTTCAGCAGTGACTAGGAGCTCACCTCGCCGAAGGAGAGGTTATCTCCCTTCTCATTAGTCAACTGAGTCACGAGCTCCGCACCCTGGTACGAGCTGCTCGACCTGCCGACTTCGAGGAATTGATTGCCATAGCCACCGAGTTCGAGAGCGACCTCGCCCAGCGCCCGAAGCCGAAACCAGCCGCACCTGCCGCCGCCGCCATCACTCCAGCCCCCCGTTATAACCAGCCACCGAACTGTCACCACTGCCCGGAGCGACACTTCCATCGGGACTGCCCTGTCTTGAAAGCCAAAATTCAGGGAAACGGAAATACTGGAGAGACCCGGACTCTGCCCCTCCAGCCAGGCAAGTAGGAGTCCACCCGCCAACCACACCAGTGAAGCCGGCTCTCGTGCCCCAGCCACGGCCGCCTCCACCGACACCAACTACAGCCGAGCCCTCCTCCCCAAGAACAAGCGCTCCAAAACCATTGCCACGCCAATTACCACCAGCGCACTCAAGAGGTACGACTGCTCACTCGACCCAACTGCACACTCTGTCAGCCACACCCAAGGACAACACCACTGACTGTCTTGGTCACACCATCGGAGGCACCAGCCCCTCCTTGGTCGTCAAGGCAGCCACGCTGGCTTCCCTTACGCCATCCGTCCCCACGGTAAGCACAGATGCTGTAGAAGACACCAAGATGAGTCCAGCCCACCCCACACCGAGTTCCAAGCCAGCTGCTATGACCCTACAGGTAACCGGCCAGCCTTTGCCACGGATCCTTGTTCACCTTTCGGGAAAACCAGTGTATGCCTTGCTTGACTCAGCAGCCACGCACAATTTTGTGAGAACAGCCCACCTCGCTCACAGCCCGGACGCCCAGATGACTGAAAAAACAGTGATGCTCACAAATCAAACTACCAGCTGCTCTACAACCCTCCAGGGACACCTGATGCTACAGATCCAACAGCAGTCACACTCCGTATTTTTCCTTGGTCTACCCGACCTACGAGAAGAGGTGATCCTGGGTCGCCCCTGGCTCACAGCAAATCACGCAGTAATGGACTTTGAACGAGATCGCCTAATCATCGGCCGTCAGCAACGAGAAGCCATCCTCTGGACAACCCCGCCAGCCCCTCCGGAAGAAATGAGCAAAGAACTGATAAATCAGTTAACCAGCGCCACTCCAACTGACCACCAACCAGGGCTACAACAGTTGCTCCAGCGGCATGCCAGCATCTTTACCGAGAGCACCCCCCTCACAACCACCACGGCAACCGTGCACAGTATCCAGCTCAACAGCCCCAAGGTGATAAACCGACGCCCATATCGCTACTCCAGCGAAAAGCTACGAGTAATTGAAGATGAAGTCACCCTACTAAAATCCAGAGGGTTGATCGAACCAACTGACACACCCTATAATTCACCTATCGTCGTCGTCCCAAAGAAAGATGGCACGGCTCGTTTCTGCATCGATTACCGTTGGTTGAACGCCATCACCATCCCTGCCACCTCACCTCAGATGACACTACATGATACCATCCGAAGCTTGGGGACTGCCCGAGTTTTCAGCTCTTTGGATCTGCGGATGGGCTACTGGCAGGTACCACTGACACCAGAGTCGCGACCCTACACAGCGTTCACCACCCCATATGGAGAGAAGCTACAATTCAAGGTTTTGCCCTTCGGACTACGAAATGCCCCAAGCTGCTTCCAGTCCATGATGAACACCGTCCTGAGTGGTTACATCGACAAGTTTTGTTACGCCTATCTGGACGACATCATAATATACTCCGAGAACTGGGAAGAACATTTGCTACACCTAGCAAAGGTGCTCGAACGACTGGAGTTATATACCCTGACTGTCGCTGCCGCCAAATGCCAAATCGGTAGAAATAAACTAGAATACTTAGGGCATGTCATCACCACAGCAGGAAACCAACCAAAGCCACAGTCCATCCAAGCTGTCGTTACCGCAGAGCCACCTACCAACCGGAAACGACTCAAGGAATTCCTAGGACTCGTGGGTTGGCTACGAGAATTTCTGCCACATTCTGCTGAAATGTGTGCACCACTCACCGAACTACTCAGCACCAAAGCAAAGTGGAGATGGACTGACACCGAAGCGACTGTCTTCCGACACATCCAACAGGCAGTAACCCACATACAACCACTCCATCGGCCCGATTTCTCGCAGCCCTTCATCTTGCAAACAGACGCTAGCAAAATCGGGTTAGGAGCGGTTCTGTATCAAGAAATTGAGAACAACCGACACATCATTGCATACGCCAGTGCCAAGCTCAACCCCACAGAACAACGCTACCATAGCAACGAGCAAGAATGTCTAGCTGTGGTATGGGCTATCAAGCGTTACCGCCCATATCTGGAGGATAAGCCATTCATCCTGAGAACCGACAACCAAGTCATCACCTGGCTAAACGTCTCCAAGGACAGCCATGCTAAGCTCACCCGCTGGGCCCTATTACTACAGGAGTTTAACTTCACCCTCGAACACTGCCCTGGGAAAGAGAATCAATTAGCTGACGCTCTATCCAGACAACCTACTGGCGAACCCGTGGGAGAAGAATACCATGATCTAACCCGCACCATGCCCCCGGAAAAACCAGACACCGTAGAGGAACCCCCAACACTTAATGCCATTGAAACAGAGGCGACACTCCTTGAAAACCTGCGGAGAGCCCAAGCTGACGACCCACAGATGGAAGGGCGGAAGCAACGATGGCAGGAACTCAACTCAACGCCACCCACGAACTACTCACCGGCAGACCAGAAGTTCCTACTCCAGTACCGACTCCACAACGGTTTATTGGAAAGAAACATCAGCCTACAAGATCCCCAATGGCGTATCCTGGTTCCAGCAAACTACAAGGCACGGTTGCTCTATCAACACCATGATGACGACCTCGCAGGTCATCCAGGAAGCGATGAGACCCTCCGAAGTATCTCCCAGTATTATACTTGGCCACGAATGAGAGCCCAAGTGAAAGCTTACGTACGGAACTGTATGTTGTGCAGCTGCACCAAGAGCTACAACCGCGCAACCACCGCCAACCAACGACCAAGACGACCCCAGAAACCCTGGGATACCGTCTGTTTGGACTTGATGGGCCCCTACCCACTATCCAAATGCAAGAACCGCTACATACTGGTGGTTACCGACTCCTTCTCCCGTTGGATCGAAGCATACCTGCTACCCAACATGGAGGCTGCAACCATCTGTCGTACCCTTCAAACCCATTTCTTCCCCAGGTGGGGATACCCGAGGATACTACTGACCGACAATGGTACCCAGTTTACAGGGAAGACCTGGCTCGACCACTGCCAGCAATGGGAAATGGAGCACTTCACAACACCAATCTACCACCCTCGAGCCAATCCAACCGAAAGGCGAAATCAGGAGCTCAAGAAAGGACTTCGAGTAAGGATCCAAGACAAACATCAGGACTGGGAGTGCCATCTGCCATCGGTACTTTTCACCCTAAGAAACCGACAGAACGCTGCTACAGGATATAGCCCCAGCCAACTTCTATTCGGACAAAACCTACAGCGTCCTGGCGAATGGAACCATCAACCCACACTTGCCCCTCAATCCTGGGAAGACACTGTTGAACATCGGTTGACGACCCTAGCTCAAAACCAACAACAAGCCCGACAGAACCAGGACAACTATTTGCCTGCCACCACACCAGCCGACGAGACACCAGCTCGCTACCAACTTGGTGACCTAGTGCTGACACGCACCCACCCTCTGTCAAACAAGGCCAAATGCTTCAACGCCGGACTTGCCCACAAATGGAAAGGACCCTACTCAGTGGCACACCAACTTAGACACACCTATTGGATCACTCGAGAACAGGAGGTTCTAAAAGTCCACGAGGATCAACTACGTCCAGCCCCGCCTGGAGATGCTCATCAGTAGATTTAAGTTACTCACTCTTAGAGGCCATTATCTTATGTGGCACTCACCAATGTATTCAAACTTTTGTATATATTTTTGTTGTAATAAATCACTCGCTCTCGGCTCTTAAACGGGGGGGGGGATTGACATACCCCCGCTTCACGGGGGTAAATACATTTGAACCTCGCGCTCATTCTCCAGTAGGCTTTGGCGAAAACGCTGTTAGTTTCCCGGGCTGATAATAGATGGCGCTAGGTGTACTTCCCACTCACTTGCAACTTTCGCGAGCCTAGCCTCTCCCTCAGGCGAAATACAGAATTTCGTATATAAGCCAGCACCGCTCAGCCAACAGCATTGCATTCACTACTCCTGAAAGGAAGCTCACTCTCCTACTTGGTGTTACTCTGCCGATGTGTGACGTCGCTGACCACAGCACCTCACTGTAGCGGAAACACCACCCCCACCCCCGTTTTGTCGAGCGACCTTAACTAAATCAGTGTTATTATTTTCTTCACCACCTTCCTCCTTCTATGCCACGTCAGCGAGCAGGAAGGCGGATACAGCGACTCCGGCTCCTTCGTCAACTCTGGACGTTGAAGGAAGAGTCAAGGGCGGTCTCGGCTTTAGCGGCAGAGGTAACTGACGCTGATTCGCTCGCGGCTCCATTCACTACCTCGCCTCCTATTCTTAGTGACTTGGCTGAGGGCGTGAAGGGAATCGCGGCAAGCAGCTCTACCTACTTGCATGCTGAACCACCGAGTCCAATCGAAGGCTACGACCCGACCCGTCCAGGGCTAAACGGGGAACCCCTACCAGCTGACCGATTCAGAGGACTATTCAATCACCTCGACGCCCACATTGAGGAGGCACGCACCCCGCCGAGGGAACCCGAGAGCTTGGAAGAACTATTCCATCAGATCGACCAGTTCCTGCAAGTTCCCCAACTGCTCAGCCCGATCGACCGCCGGACTGTCACCAGCCACCTACCCTGGCGCTTATCCACGATTAGCCCAGTGAAGTTCCAGCCGGCCATAACTCCTGAGGGCCCACTCCCGGATCCCCGGAGCAGATCGATGAGGTCTATCTAGGCCTCCTTCAACACAAACGGCCCTCTTCAGGGCCAAGTTAACAACCAGATCTAGAAGGGCGACCCCGCTCTACCGCCCGTCGGCATTTTGACATGTTGTGACAACTACCCACAACAAGTTGTCAAATATCATTGATAGTTTAAATAATAAAAAAACTGTAGGAATGGATGGGGTATCCAGTAAAATTCTGAAAGAATGTAAAGATCAATTGTTAGACCCTTTGATTCATCTGATCAATCATTCATTAGAACAAGGTGTTTTTCCAGATAATTTAAAAGAGGGGAAGATCTTGCCAATCTTCAAAAGTGGCGATAGAGAAAAGGTAGAAAACTATAGGCCCATTAGTAT
The DNA here is from genome assembly GCA_948455865.1 of Conomelus anceps. Classification (NCBI taxonomy): domain Eukaryota; kingdom Metazoa; phylum Arthropoda; class Insecta; order Hemiptera; family Delphacidae; genus Conomelus; species Conomelus anceps. The sequence continues at coordinate 10,121,066 of OX418216.1, forward strand.
TTTAAATGTAATAAGTAAAATTTTTGAAAGAGTAGTTCTAAATAGGTTACTTCTGCACCTTCAAGAAGCTAACTTTATCTGTGATGAACAGCATGGCTTCCAGAAAGGGAGATCAACAAAAACAGCCATAGTTTCTCTAGTTGAAAAACTAATAGATATATTAGATTCAGGTGATAAAGCTACTGCAATCTTCTTAGATCTGTCAAAGGCATTTGATTGTGTTAATCATAGAACTTTATTGGAAATACTGCAAAATGTAGGTGTAAATGGGGTTGAACTGAAATGGTTTGAATCATATCTTATTGGGAGAAAACAATGTGTAGAACTAACTACAGTAGTTGGTAATAGTATAGTAAAGAATAAATCTAATAAATTAGAGGTGCAAGCTGGAGTGCCTCAGGGGTCAATACTAGGTCCATTGCTTTTTTTGTTATATGTCAACCGTTTACCTAAAGAATTAATTAGTGGTAGAGCCCTCTTATTTGCTGATGATACATCACTCATTTTCAGCAATTCCATTCTAGATAATTTAGAAATAAGTGCCCATATAGGTGTGCAGTCCATTGTCCAATTTTTAAACCAGTTGAAATTAACTATAAATAGTAAAAAATGCCAATACCTTCAATTCAAAAACAAACATAATTTAAATGAAGATAGGGCTATAAACGTGTTTGTAAACGATAATCAATTAGACCAGGAAGAAAAAATTGCATTTCTAGGAGTTATGTTGGATAGACGATTGACCTGGACTCCATACATTGAGAAAATATGTAGTAAAATTTCATCTGGGGTATTTGTCCTGCGACAGCTCGCTAGATTGAATGACAAAAAGTTACTTTTTACAGCTTACCATGGGCTCTTACTGTCACATATTAGGTATGCTATCTTAGTATGGGGTAATTCATCAAAACAAAATCTTGATAGGGTGTTTAAGATCCAAAAGAAAGCGGTTAGGTGTATAGAAAGAGTAAATAGATTAGATTCATGTAGGCCGTTGTTCAAGAGACTTGGTCTCCTAACTGTACCCTGCTTATATGTGTATGAAGCTACTTTATATGTAAAAACGAATGATATTAACCAAAATCTTGATGTACATGATTATAATACAAGAAGCCGAGGAGATTATCACTTGGTGAGTCACAATAGTAGCCTATTCAAACAAAAACCTAGTTATATTGGTATGAAATTCTACAACAAGCTACCGCAGTTTTTGAAGAGTCTTGAAAATATAGAAATATTTAAAAATCAATTGAAGAAATATTTAGTTGATAAAGCTTTTTATAGTGTACAAGAGTTCCTTTCACATCAAAATTAAGCCTCACCTCAACTAATTGAAGTAATTATGGTATCTAGTGTATAATATTGTTGATCTGACTTGTCTTATACTCCTTTACTGGAGTCTCCAAGACGTAATCTACAAAAAAAAAAAAAAAAAAAAAAGTTACACAAAGTTCATCGAAAGTTTGAAATCATTCATGGTGAGATCAATTGCCCACAAAAACCGAGAAACCTCTATTTTGAACCCCTATATTTGAAAAATTAATTGATGAGAAATACATTTTCTCACAGCACTAGATAATATTTCAAAACTCTAATAACATTCAATGCAATAGACTACGAAAACAAATTTGTACAGAAACCCTACGCTAAGCCTTAAACGTGTAATAGAGCCGATATTAATAATAACAGCCTGAAGCCTGGTATCACCAAAATTTCAAGTCCGACAACCTTATCTCATGCCAATTTCTCTATATTTTTCTGTCATTTTAGACATTAGGATCTGTGAAAAAATGATAGTATAATAGAGGGTTATCTACAGGGTTATCTACTGTATATCAATTTATGAACCTTTATACATTTTTAAATCAATATATTTCTTTATAAATTTATCTAAATATTATAGAGTCTGTAGAATAAGGATATAAAAGGTCCTGTAGACCTGTAGAAACTCCCACTTTAATAAGTCGGTGAAACTACTGCATAAAAAAGAAGAAGAAAAAGAGATGAGGTGGAAGAGACTGAGATAGAAATTGAGATGGGAGGATACTGAGATATCATTGAATCCTACAAACATACTAAATAAGCATAAATATACCTGTTTATATATTATAAATAAGCCTGCACAATGTAACAGCCACGACTCAAGAATAATCAGCATCGCAAAATCAAAAAGAAGAAGAAGAGGAAGAGGGAGAAGAAGAATAAGGAGGAGGAGGAAGAGAACGAGTAGGAGGAGGCGATGAAGGACGAGATAGAGGAGAAGTAGGAGGACGAGATAGAGGAGGAGTAGGAGGACGAGAAGGTGAAGGAGTAGGAGGAGGAGAAGAAGGAGGAGGAGGAGGGGAAGGAGGAGGAGGAGAAAGAAGAGTAGGTTGTTGGAGAAGGAGGAAAAGGAGATGGTAAAGGTGAAGGGGAAGGGACAGAGGAAGAAGAAGAAAAAGAAGAAGAGAAAAATGAAGGAGAAAGAGAAGCAGAAGGAGGAGAAGAAGAAGAGAAAGAAGATGGAGGAAAAGGAGAAAGAGAAGGATAAGGAGAAGGAGAAGGATAACGAGAATGAGAAGGGAAAGAAGAAGAAGAAAAAGAGGAAAAGAAGAAGAAGAAAAAGAAAGAACAGAAGAAGAAAAAAGGGAAAAGAAAAGAAGAATAACAGAAGAAGAAAAGATAAAGAAGAAGATGAGGAGGAAGAGGAAGAAGAAGAGGAGGAAGAGAAAGAAGAAAAAAGAAGAGGAAGAGAAAGGAGAGGAAGAAGAAAAAAGAAGAAGAAGATGAAGACGAAGAAGAAGATCAAGGGAAAGAAGAAGACCAAGAGAAAGAAGAAAAAGAACAAGAAGGAAAAGGAGAAGGAGAAGAAGAAGAAGGATGAATAGAAGAAGAAGAGAAAAAGAAAGGAGAAAGAGAAGCAGAAGGAGATGAAGAAGAAGAAGAGAAAGAAAAAGGAGAAAAATAAGAAAAAGGAGGATAAGGAGAAGGAGCACGAGAAGGGAAAGAAGAAGAAGAAAAAGAAGGGAAAGAAGATGATGAGGAGGAAGAGGAAGAAGAAGAGGAGGAAGAGAAAGAAGAAAAAATTAGAGGATGAGAAAGGAGAGGAAGAAGAAGAAAAAGAAGAAGTTGAAGACGAAGAAGAAGGCGAAGGCGAAGGGAAAGAAGAAAAAGAAAAAGAAGGAAAAGGAGAAGGAGAAGAAGAAGAATTAATAGAAGAAGAAGAGAAAAAGAAAGGAGAAAGAGAAGCAGAAGGAGATGAAGAAGAGAAAGAAGAAGGAGGAAAAGAAGAAAAAGGAGGATAAGGAGAAGGAGAACGAGAAGGGAAAGAAGAAGAAGAAAAAGAAAAGAAAAAGAAGAATAACAGAAGAAGAAAAGAAGAAGAAGATGAGGAGGAAGAAGAAGAAGGAGAAGAATTAGAAGATTAAAATAATCCGTGATTTTGCTTGACAGAAGTCTGGCTAAAGAGTGTGCTACATGGTACAATCGTAGCAAGTGCTCGTAGAGTCTGAGCAAATACTCGGTTGGTTAATTGCTGGCTGCAAAGCATTCTTGAGAGGCAATCACTAACTTGTTATTCAGCTTGTATTTGCCAGTGCTGTGCTACTACAGGAAGGTGCTCCAAGTTACTGGAAGTAAATACTAGTGGCAGAAAGGTGGCAGTGTCATTTGAATAGCACACTTCCGCAACTGTAGTTCCCTTTTGCGTCCGTAGAAACCCTTGACATCAACAACTGATTCTGATTTACTTGGTAGACACTTTCGAAGTGATGCAGGTGTTGCAGGGTACCACCAATTATTATTCATGACGAATGAATATCGATAATAGATGTTAGTTTGATGTTCAACTCTAAATAATCACAATAATCGGTACAATAATCATAAAAAATAGATTATCTGATATTATGAACCTTTTAATGTTGCTCCTGTCGACGAAAAATTAGCGCTCCATGTAGAGAAGAATGAACAAGAAGCATTGGAGTAGGGGTTGTAGAAGGAGGAGGAGAAAAAGGTGAAGAAGGAGAAGTAGAAGAAGGAAGAGGAGGAAGAGCAAAAGAAGGGGACGAGGAGAAAGAGAAGAAAAAGAAAAGAAGGGGAAGAAAAAGACGTTTGGAACCCACCTAAAATTGTAGGTCCAACTCATCAAACATTATCATCCAATTCATTACCCACGCACAGGTCTCAGACCTATGTGGGCTTCATCCTCAAAAAAAAACGTTGTTTTAGTTATTACAATTTGTCAAAGTTTAGATTGTGCTCAAGACCTTTCAAGATTCATCCTAAAAAAAAGAGGAGGATGGAGAAAGTGGAGAGGAAAGAAATAGAGAGGGATAATGAGGAGACGAAGAAGAAATGATGAGAGGAAGTTGTGAAAGAAGAAGTAGAATAAGAAGATGGATGAGGAGATGAAAATAGACGAACCGGAGAAGATGGAGGAGAATACATAGGAAATGGAGAATACTATAAAGATGTAGGAGACAAAGAAGAAAGAGAGAAGAGGAACGTATATAAGAAGAAATAGAAGAAGAAGAAAGACAAGGAGATAAAGATAGATGAGCCGAAGAAGATGGAGAAAACTTACTGAGAAGATGTAGGTGATGAAGGAGAAAGAAAACTATGAGAATAATAAAGTGATGAGGGAGAAGAAGAAGAAGAAAAAGGGGGAAGGTGAACAAGAGGAAGAAGAAGTGGAATGAGAGGATGGAGAGAAATATAAAGAAAATGGAGGAGTCGAAAAAGAACGAGAAGAAGAAAAAGAAGAAGAAGAAGAAGAAGAAGAAGAAGAAGTAGAAGACGAAGAAGAAAAAGACGAGAAGAGAAAAGAAGAAGGTGAAAGACGAATAGAGGACGGAGAAGAAAGGACGTCTTCATGCTGATCTTTGTTGACAAATAAAAAAAGAAGAATAATAAAAATGAGAAGAAAGAGAAACAGAAGGGAAAAAATGAAGAAAAAGTAGATGAGGAGGAAGAATAAGAAGACGAGAAAGAGGACGAAGAGGATGAAGAGAAAGAAAAGGTAGAAGAGAAATAAGAGGAAGAAGAATAAGAAAAGGAAGAGTTGCAGGAAGAGGTGGAAGAGGAGGAAGAGGAGGGAGAGGAAGAAGAGAAAGAAGAGGTGATGGTGAGGAGGAGGAGAAAAAGGAAGAAGATGAAGAAGAGTTAGAAGAAGAGGAATAAAAGGAAGTGGAAGAGGAAGAAGAAGAGGGATAAGAGGAGGAAGAAGAGGGATAAGAGAAGGATGAAGAAGAAGAAGAATGAGGAGGAGGAGGGGAAGAAAAATAAGAAGAAGGAGGAAAAGGAGAAGAAGAATAAGAACATAGGGGAGGAGAAGGAGTTGGAGAAAAGGAAGAATAAGGAGTGGGAATAAGAGAAGAAGGAAAACAAGAAGAAGGAGAAGGAAAAGAAAAAGGAGGTGGAGAAGGACAAGGTAGAGAGAAAAGTTGTGGAGAAGGTGGAAGAGGGGAAGAAGAAGTATGCAGAAGAAGAATGAGGATGTGAAGAAGGAGGAGAGGAAAGAGAAGGAGGAGAACAAGAAGAAGAATAAGGAGAAGAAGAAGAAGTAGAAGAAGGAGGAGGAGGAAGAATAGGATGAAGATAAAGAAGAGCAAGAGGAAGAAGAAGAAGAAGAGAAATATGAACAAGGAGAAGAAGAAGTAGAAGAAGGAGGAGGAGGAGTAAAATAGGATGAAGATAAAGAAGAGCAAGAGGAAAAAGAAGAAGAAGAAAAAGATGAACAAGGAGAAGAAGAAAGAGAAGAAGAAAGAGAAGGAAAAGAAAAAATTAGAAGAAGATGCTGCAGGAGTAGGAGGAGGAGAAAGAGAAGAAGGAGAAGGAGAAGGATAACGAGAATGAGAAGGGAAAGAAGAAGAAGAAAAAGAGGAAAAGAAGAAGAAGAAAAAGAAAGAACAGAAGAAGAAAAAAGGGAAAAGAAAAGAAGAATAACAGAAGAAGAAAAGATAAAGAAGAAGATGAGGAGGAAGAGGAAGAAGAAGAGGAGGAAGAGAAAGAAGAAAAAAGAAGAGGAAGAGAAAGGAGAGGAAGAAGAAAAAAGAAGAAGAAGATGAAGACGAAGAAGAAGATCAAGGGAAAGAAGAAGACCAAGAGAAAGAAGAAAAAGAACAAGAAGGAAAAGGAGAAGGAGAAGAAGAAGAAGGATGAATAGAAGAAGAAGAGAAAAAGAAAGGAGAAAGAGAAGCAGAAGGAGATGAAGAAGAAGAAGAGAAAGAAAAAGGAGAAAAATAAGAAAAAGGAGGATAAGGAGAAGGGAAAGAAGAAGAAGAAAAAGAAGGGAAAGAAGATGATGAGGAGGAAGAGGAAGAAGAAGAGGAGGAAGAGAAAGAAGAAAAAATTGGAGGATGAGAAAGGAGAGGAAGAAGAAGAAAAAGAAGAAGTTGAAGACGAAGAAGAAGGCGAAGGCGAAGGGAAAGAAGAAAAAGAAAAAGAAGGAAAAGGAGAAGGAGAAGAAGAAGAATTAATAGAAGAAGAAGAGAAAAAGAAAGGAGAAAGAGAAGCAGAAGGAGATGAAGAAGAGAAAGAAGAAGGAGGAAAAGAAGAAAAAGGAGGATAAGGAGAAGGAGAACGAGAAGGGAAAGAAGAAGAAGAAAAAGAAAAGAAAAAGAAAAGAAGAATAACAGAAGAAGAAAAGAAGAAGAAGATGAGGAGGAAGAAGAAGAAGAAGAAGAAGAAGGAGAAGAATTAGAAGATTAAAATAATCCGTGATTTTGCTTGACAGAAGTCTGGCTGAAGAGTGTGCTACATGGGTACAATCGTAGCAAGTGCTCGTAGAGTCTGAGCAAATACTCGGTTAATTGCTGGCTGCAAAGCATTCTTGAGAGGCAATCACTAACTTGTTATTCAGCTTGTATTTGCCAGTGCTGTGCTACTACAGGAAGGTGCTCCAAGTTACTGGAAGTAAATACTAGTGGCAGAAAGGTGGCAGTGTCATTTGAATAGCACACTTCCGCAACTGTAGTTCCCTTTTGCGTCCGTAGAAACCCTTGACATCAACAACTGATTCTGATTTACCTGGTAGACACTTTCGAAGTGATGCAGGTGTTGCAGGGTACCACCAATTATTATTCATGACGAATGAATATCGATAATAGATGTTAGTTTGATGTTCAACTCTAAATAATCACAATAATCGATACAATAATCATAAAAAATAGATTATCTGATATTATGAACCTTTTAATGTTGCTCCTGTCGACGAAAAATTAGCGCTCCATGTAGAGAAGAATGAACAAGAAGCATTGGAGTAGGGGTTGTAGAAGGAGGAGGAGAAAAAGGTGAAGAAGGAGAAGTAGAAGAAGGAAGAGGAGGAAGAGCAAAAGAAGGGGACGAGGAGAAAGAGAAAAAAAAAAGAAGGGGGAGAAGAAGACGTTTGGAACCCACCTAAAACTGTAGGTCCAACTCATCAAACATTATCATCCAATTCATTACCCACGCACAGGTCTCAGACCTATGTGGGCTTCATCCTCAGAGAAAAACTTTGTTTTACTTATCAAAATTTGTCAAAGTTTAGATTGTTCTCAAGACCTTTCAAGATTCATCCTAAAAAAAAGAGGAGAATGGAGAAAGTGGAGAGGAAAGAAATAGAGAGGGATAATGAGGACACGAAGAAGAAATGAGGAGAGGAAGTTTGTGAAAGAAGAAGTAGAATAAGAAGATGGATGAGGAGATGAAAATAGACGAACCGGAGAAGATGGAGGAGAATACATAGAAAATGGAGAATACTATAAAGATGTAGGAGACAAAGAAGAAAGAGAGAAGAGGAACGTATAAAAGAAGAAATAGAAGAAGAAGAAGAAGAAGGACAAGGAGATAAAGATAGATGAGCCGAAGAAGATGGAGAAAACTTACTGAGAAGATGTAGGTGATGAAGGAGAAAGAAAATGATGAGAATAATAGGGGGATGAGGAGGAAGAAGAAGAAAAAGAAGAAAAAGGGGAAGGTGAAAAACAGGAAGAAGAAGACGAAGAAGAATAAGAGGACGGAGAGAAATATAAAGAAAATGGAAAAGTCGAAAAAGAACGAGAAGAAGAAAAAGAAGAAGAAGAAGACGAAGAAGAAGAAGAAGAAGAAGAAGAAGAAGAAAAAAGAAGAAGGTGAAAGAGGAATAGAAGACGGAGAAGAAAGGACGTCTTCATGCTGATCTTTGTTGACAAATAATAAAAGAGGAAGAATAATAAAAATGAGAAGAAAGAGAAAAAGAAGGAGAAGAAGGAAAAGATGAAGAAAAGGTAGAGGAGGAGGAAGAATAAGAAGAAGAGAAGGACGAAGAGGATGAAGAGAAAGAAGATAAAGAAGAGAAATGAGAGGAAGAAGAATAAGAAAAGGAAGATTTGCAGGAAGAGGAGAAAGAGGAGGAAGAGGAGGAAGAGGGAGAAGAGAAAGAAGAGGAGAAGGTGAGGAGGAGGAATAAAAGGAAGTGGAAGAGGAAGAAGAAGAGGGATAAGAGGAGGAAGAAGAGGTATAAGAGAAGGAAGAAGAAGAATGAGGAGGTGGAGGGGAAGAAAAATAAGAAGAAGGAGGAGAAGAAGAAGAAGAAGAAGAAGAAGAAGAAGAATAAGAAGATAGGGGAGGAGAAGGAGTTGGAGAAAAGGAAGAATAAGGAGTGGGAATAAGAGAAGAAGGAAAACAAGAAGAAGGAGAAGAAGAAGGAGAAGGAAAAGAAAAAGGAGGTGGAGAAGGACAAGGTAGAGAGAAAAGTTGTGGAGAAGGTGGAAGAGGGGAAGAAGAAGTATGCAGAAGAAGAATGAGGATGTGAAGAAGGAGGAGAGGAAAGAGAAGGAGGAGAACAAGAAGAAGAATAAGGAGAAGAAGAAGAAGTAGAAGAAGGAGGAGGAGGAAGAATAGGATGAAGATAAAGAAGAGGAAGAAGAAGAAGAAGAGAAATATGAACAAGGAGAAGAAGAAGTAGAAGAAGGAGGAGGAGGATGAGGAGGAGGAGTAAAATAGGATGAAGATAAAGAAGAGCAAGAGGATAAAGAAGAAGAAGAAAAAGATGAACAAGGAGAAGAAGAAAGAGAAGGAAAAGAAAAAATTAGAAGAAGATGCTGCAGGATGTAACATCTTACTGTTTTATTTTTTAGAAAGCCCTTACGTTGAGTGCCATTATGTAACATCTGCTTTTTTTTTATTCTTTGCTTATTTTATTTGAAGGGATTTGCGTTGGGTGCCTTTAAATAATACAATATTTGTTTACATTGATTATCCATTTTTATTTAAATATATATCAGAGCGGGTCGTGGGTTCATGGCTTGGCCCAAATGTAACATGCCTCATATACTATATTTAATCCTTAACCCTATGAGCTCAGATTCTACACTCCAAATACTCTATTTGTATTGGTCGCAGTGATTATTTTAGATCTTTCGCGCACCAGTGGATCCACTTTTAGTAAATTTATAGCACTCACGCGAATTTTTATCCCTCTGCTGGCGTGGAGTGGCGGAGTGGTGATGCCCTCTAAGGATCGAGACCTAGGCCCCTCAATCCTGGCGTCGTGGTGGAAAATCTGCTCAGAATCCTTTGGGATCTGTAGTCTGGCTCAGCGATCTGTGGTCCGTCCCGTTCCTCACAAGTGTCTCGACTTTGAATTTAATTTAAATTTTGAAATGATAGAGACAAAAATTCGGTGATAGAACTACTTCGGTCGGAAGTCCAGGAGAGAGTTTTTTTCTTCTTGATTAATGGAAGCACCTCAGTTTCTGTGTAATTTTTATATTGTGGCTTCCTCTGATTGGCTCTTTTTCGAACTAATTAACATAATATGCTAATGAGGTATTGGCCTACGTGACTAATTAATGCCCCTAATAAAATATAAATAATTTAATTTGACTAACACCAATCACATAAATAATATAAATAAATTATGACAAACATAATAATAAATTCTGCTGGCTGTATAATACTGCTTTTGAGTGGATGATCATGGTGAGTAACATTTCATTTTATGCAAGATTCAATTAATATAAGTATGACTAGCTATTTGATAATATTTTATTGCGTTTTTTCTTATTCACAATATTTAAGGCAATATATTTTTATATTTCACAAATTCCTCGCTACTATGAATATCTGGTTGAGTAGACAGGAAAAAGCCGGCACATCAGGAGGTTATGTTCCTCATAGCAACAACGTAAACATTGCGATCCCAAGTATATATTATTGATTTAAATCTGTCTAGTGGCTTATTCGTAATTTAGAAATTTTGTATCGTTACATAAGCCCCCATTAAAGTCAGGTAAATGTGAGTATTAAGGCTTATACAATTAGCCTAGAATATGAAGATTTGGATGACTTTAATTAACAAAGAAGACGAGCTAAATTTCTCTAAGTTACAAGTATATGACACAAAGGTGACTCTAAGGTCAGGTAAATACAGACTGACTCATGGGATATACCTTCCGACTTAGCCTTCAGCAATGGATAATCTACATATACTTACTCCTAAGATTTACAGAAATGGAAATATCAAAAACATGGCAGTGGATTTACAAAGAAAAGGTAACATCATAAAGTGGCATAGAAATTCAAAAATGGGCGGCTGTTACAGAAATGGTGGTGAGCGTAGTCTACCAACAGTAACGCACAAAAAGTCCCTAGAATTGACGCCGATGCACAGAAGTCATAACAATTTGATCTTAGCAGCTCTTACAAAAAATTTCTGACATTTAAACATATGGAACTTACGATTAGGCTTACGATATATTATAGCACACTCAATAATAATTTGACAGATAGATATCACAGAAGTTACGAGATTTGACTAGATTTGATCACAAAATAATACTGAAAATGGCCGCTTGCTTTTAATAATATCTGCCGAGAAATGTTGGTCATACTGAATAATCTTTGGTTTATGTTACTATCCACTCTGATGCCATTTAATATTTTTACAAAGATGACTAAATAACATTTATAATAAATAATGGTATATAATATAATAATAATAAGGATATCTCCTACAATAAATAATACTGTGTCGATAGATGGATCGATCATGATCTGTGACGGCTGCATGGTCATGTAATTCACAAGGCCTTGGCGTCTACAAATTTTCTGTTTATAACAGCTGTTTCATCGTATATCGATGTTTTATTTTTGTATTTTCTAACCGTATGCATATGAGGTTATATGTGATTTATGTGTTCATAACCAAAATCTAATATTTACATATAATATTAACAAATATATCATCTAAGATGATTAAACATGCAATACTAACAAGTCGTGGGTTCGTAATGGGTAACTATATTTAATTTCATGTTGGTAATAAAGTACCGTTAGAATGTATTTTTAGACTAGGCTGGCTTTCAACTAATCAGTTCCCACTTATTAACCATCTTAATGGGTTATAAATTTCTATCATTTAGATAATAGGCTAACTTAGCAAAGTTTAAACTGCGTGTGAAATGTAATTCATGTGTGTAGGGTGATAGGCGCGTATAGACTCTACTGGTCCAGCAAATAGGTCACTCCATGAATTGTTTCACTCAGTTTTTTTGACTCCGAATCTCAGAAGCACATGTTCGTGAATTGATTTCCAAATCAATTATTCTCGAAGATATGGCTTAATATTCGAAATATTCTCCCACCAAAACGAAGTAGGTTGCTCAGGATCTTGGAGTTGAACGGTATTGATGTTGGAAATAGTTGTAACCTTGTAGGGTCCAGAGTAAATATGAAAAAATTTCTTGGTCAATTTACTCAGAGCATCCGATAGTCTATGTACTTTGACTAGAACTTCATTTCCCACTTCATAGGTGAAATGTTTTGTGCGTTTATCATGGTACTTTTTTCGATTCTTAGCCATTTTGACTAACTTTTCATAAACTAGATGTAGCCTATTGAGGTTAGGTGTGTCTGTTTGTTGTGGATAGTCAATTAACTTCTCTAAGAAGGTTATGTTTCTACTTCCAAACATTATTTCGTGAGGTGTAAGGCCTGTACTTTCACAAACACAATTATTTAAACACTCTTCAAGAAAAGGTAAATACTTTGACCATTGCTGGTGTTTCGCACTAGAATAAGCGCGCATAAACCGGGATATCTCTGCCATTTTGTGCTCAACGGGATTAGAATTTGGGTGATAACAAGACGTTCTTGATAATTGAATATCTGCTTGTCCCAATATTTGTTTCCATTTCGTGCCACAAAAATACGTGGCATTATCGGACAGTACTCTTTCTGGTTTACCAACAGTGTTTGTCCATCTCTGAGTAATGCATAGCGCTAATCTTTCACCAGTGATTTTACTAATAGGAAATAGCATGGTGAATTTCGAAAATAAGCATGTTAATACGAATATGTATTTTTTCCTATGCTTGGCTTGTGGCAGCGGACCGTAAATGTCAGCTGATACTATTTCAAGTGGCTTCTTAGGTATCAGTGCAATCATTTCACCTCGTATATTGTACCGGGAATGTTTTGTTTTTTGACAGACGTCACAGGCTCTTACAAACTTGGCTATTTTTCTGCTCATGTTTTTGAAATAACAGATTTGTTTTAAAGTTTGTTGGTTCTTAAAAACTCCAAAATGCCCGGTTCTCTCGTGCGATTCCCGTATCACATCATGTTCTAGGGCGTTGGGTATGACTGACCGCCAATTGTAGATATCTTGACCTGATCTGTAAAATAAATATCCTTTATACAGTGTGTACTGTCGCAAATATTCCGGATTATCGATACTAGGGTGCTTCAACTGTTCAATGATGCATGCTGTTTTACTGTCAACTGACTGTGCTATTTTTATTTTCGAAGGTGTCAATGTATCTCGATGCACTAAAGGTATGATGTCGGTTGGATACGGTACAGACTGGTGTTCTTCTAGCGCATAGCAGTGATACGTCGTTTCATGATTGTAGGTTGCGTCTACTTCTCTAGACAAGAAGTCTGCCGTCTGATTACTCTTCCCTGGTAGGTGAGTTAATTCTAACTCAAATTCTTGTAGCGCAAGGAACCACCGTGATAATCGGTTATTACTCAATTTGGCAGTTTTGAAGAATGTGAGTGCTTTATGATCAGTGTTCACAAAAATCCTCTGACCAAGTAGTAGTGTACGATATTTAGTACACACTTCTAATATGCTCAACAATTCTTTTTCTGTGACTGAGTATCAACGTTGTGCAGCATTCAGTGTTCTGCTAAAGAAGGCTATGACTCCTTTCTCTTCTTTATCATCAAACTGAAATATTTCCGCACCAATTGCATAATCCGATGCATCTGTGTTCAAGTAGAACGGCTTACTGAGGTCTGGGTGTTTTAACACAACTGTATCTAAGAATGCATCTTTCAGTTGTTGGAAGACTTCTTCTTCTTTGTCGCCCCATCTCCATGACTTATTCGATGACAAACAGTGACTTAACTGTGCTGTATAATGTGACATACGTGAATTGAACCGCCTGTAGAACTGTAAGAAGCCAATAAATCGTTGTAGCTGTTTTCGATTTAACGGTGATGGAAAGTTTTTAATTGATTGTAATTTACTCTGATCTTGTGTGATGCCTTCTTTAGAAATGATGTGGCCTAAATATTTGACTTCTTGAGCAAAAAACTGGCATTTCGACAACTTCAATGTCAATCCACACTTGGCTAGTCTAGAGAATATTACATTCAAATGTTGACAGTGTTCCAGGATGTCGCTGGAAGAGATTATTCCGTCGTCGACATAGAGAGTGCAAAATTGTGCTATATCTGGGCCTAGCGACTGACGTAAGCAACGCGTGAATACAGCCATGGCGTTTCGGATGCCGAATGCAAGTCTCGTGAAACGTAGGTTTCTGCCGTTGAACAGGAATGACAAGTAATCTCTCGACTCTTCATCAACTTGAACCTGCCAGTAACCGGCGCTTAGGTCAACAGTGGAATATACAGTCTTGCCGTGGAAAGTTTGAAGCACTTGCTCAATTTGCGCAGGTGACTCCCGGTCATTTGTCAAAATTAGGTTCAACTGTCTCGCATCAAGACATAATCTCACAGATCCATCTTTCTTAATCACACATACAATCGGTAGGCTATAATGGGAAGTGGAAGGCTCAATTATGCCTAACCTTTCCATACGATTGATTTCATCGGTAGCCGCCTGCCGGTAAGCAAAAGGTATGGGATAGGATTTTTTAAAATAACTATCGTGTGGCTTGACTTCCAGTTTGCATTTGAAATGATTGGCTAAACCAGGCTGTTCCGAAAATGCTTTCTTATTTCGCAAAAACATGTCACATATTTGATCGCGGGTGGTCGGTTCCCATTCTTCACGACTTTTAATGCGATCAATTAATTCCTGCATTAGAATCTCAGTGTCGTCTGTTGTTATTCCCTTATCTTTCGAAAAAGTTGTAACATTTAGCACTGTCATGTATGCTAGCGACTCTTGCATACCGTGGAGCCCCCATTCTCTTGTAGCAGATCCATTTTGGAATATGATCTTTATTTCACGGTTTGTAGTATCTACCGTCTCTCTCATAATCTCAGTGACAACTGACGTTTGGTCCTCGTCATGTTTTAGGCTTAACAGAGGTGGGTCAAAATTTATGTTTGCTCTGAAATAATTTAGGAAATCCGTACCAAGGATTACATGTGGACCGCCCACTGGTAATACCAAAAAGGTATGAGAGAATTTCTTTCCCTCTATATCTAGTTCTAATAGACACTGTGTGGAAACTTTTACACGTCTTCCTGGATTTATGCCCGATAGGTAAGTGGCTGTAAGGGGCAATGTCGCTAGCTTCACTCTATCTCGAATTCTGTGATAAGAATCGTTTTGTATGAGACAACATTGTGACCCTGAATCGATCAAAGCTTGTAACTTTATTCCATATACGTTGACATGGATATAGGTTTGAAAAAGCGCGTTCGCCGATCTAGTCTCATGATCCTTTTCTTCTAAAAGTGATTCATGGAGGTCGCTGCGAAACGCGGTAAGACTTTGATAAGTGGCGGCATTTTCACTGTTATTAGTGTTAATTTGCGGCGCTGGTTCACTATATGTGTTGCTCATATTGGGCTTATACTGCATGTATCTCGGGTGAAAGCAAGCATGGTGGTGGAGGTTTGTAGGCGATTTGTACCTCACATGTTTGGGTTGAAAGTATGAACTACGATATACTTTCTTATTGATTCTATGCAACTGTTTCTTTATTTTGCTCTGAGTGAGTGGCACTTGAACTGTCAGAGTCTTATAAGTTACATTTTCTCCTAGTCATGCTCGATTGCTATCATTTGAGTTTTTTCCTGACTGATTATTTCTGTTTTCATTTGTTTTGTTTGGGGTGCTAGTAGAAGGTGGCGGGCTATTACTTCTGTTTGTATTAGATGACGTATTCGGTGACGGTGATTGATTATTATTACTTCTAGAATAACTTGTGTTATTATCTCTGTTATAATTCATTTGATCACGGCCATCATAGTATCTGTCTTGATCAGGATATCTACGGTCCTTATTTCTGTGATAATTATTGTTTTGATTCCTTCTGAATCCATTTTTATTTCGGTGGTGGTTGTTTGGTGGAGGTGTTTCTGTTTCGATTGTTTGCATGCTATCATTTTGATTATTATTAGTAGTGTTGGAATTGTCCGTTAGCTGATTTGGTGGCGGGTTATCTCTATTGTAATTATTTTCATGTCTCTGTTTTTCTTGGTTGTGATTTGTGGTGACGGCTTGTACGCAATGTAAATGATTTTCAAGGTCTTTGAAACTTTTGATTGCTGTGGTCGACAACACAAGTTGAATTCGGTACGGTAGTTGTTTCATAGCGATGTGAGCTAATGTGAGATCAGGTATGGGATTATCTAACTGAGAGTTGAAAAATCGCAGTCGAGAAACGAATGCGGTGCAGGTTTGTCCGCTCTTTTCGTTGTATGTACTTGATATTATTCTCGAAAGTAGGCTCTGCTGCTGATCCAGACTCCAATATTGGTCGAGGAAGGCTTTCAGGAATTCTTCCAATGAATTGAATTCGTGCATTCTACCATGCAAAAAGAGTAACGGTTCTCCCATCAACAGTGTAGATAGTCGAAATCTCCATACAGGCCAACTTGCGTGTACTAACTCCTGAATTACTCTCAGCTGGTCGGCAAACGGTTTTGGTGCCATGTAGTTGCTAGTATTGTCGAATTTCCCCAAGCTGTTCATCAAGTGAGATACATTCTGTACTTCAGGCAAAATGATTGTCTCATTTCCGCTCCTCA
Organism: Conomelus anceps; assembly: GCA_948455865.1. Lineage (NCBI taxonomy): Eukaryota > Metazoa > Arthropoda > Insecta > Hemiptera > Delphacidae > Conomelus > Conomelus anceps. The sequence goes on from OX418216.1 coordinate 10,137,239, forward strand.
CTCTATTTGCATCCGTTTCGATTTGTGATATTTTTATTTGTGTTTGTTTTATTTTATTATTTAAGTCATTTTTCGTAGATTGTAGGTCTGTATCTAGGTTTGTAATGGTTATCTGGTGTTGGCTGACTTCTTGTTCTACTTCTGTAACTTTATTTTGTATTTGAGATTGTACCACTATTAGATCATTGACTTGACTCTGTGTAGTGTTCTGGGTGGTGGTATTCTTCTCTATTTGTACAGTTATTGTTTCTATTGATTTTTCTAGTGGTTGGGTGGAACTTTTTATTTGCTGTTCTAATTTATTGTGGGTGGTGGTGCATTCTACTCTCTGTTTTTCTATTGCCTGTTGTATATTAGTGTTGGTTTGTTTTTCTAACGTTTCAAATTTTTTGTTCAATTCTTTGTCTTGTTCATCTGTTTTTCTTTGAATATTTTTCTCCAGTTCAGACGCATGTTTTCTCCATTCCTCGCCTAACTCCTTCCTCAAATCTGTCCGCAAGCTGTCTATCCGCTTGTCTACACCATCCATTCTCATATTTAGGTTCACAGCATTATCGTCTAGCTGCTTCCTCACTGTGGCTATTTCTTCCTTCATTTCTTCTTTAAAGTTGCTAACAACTTTCTCCATGCTAATTTCGAATCTTTTACTCATCTTTTCCTGGGATTCATTATTCATCTTCTCCGTCCTTTCCAGGAATTCAATATTCATCTTCTCCGTCTTTTCCATACGGCATTGAGTGTTTTTATCCATTGTTTTTATACCTTCCAATAATATTTTCTTGAAATCCTCGCTCATCCGCATCATGAGGGTAGATCCGTCAGTCGGACTGTCGTTCATCAGTCTGGACGTAAGTGGACTTAACTCGTCAGGTGATGTTAGTGGAGCAGCGTTGGAGGCTGTTGGCGGTGATGTATATGGCGGTACCTCGATCAGGCTGACTTCTTCTTCTCTCCTTGTAGATGATAGTTGGTAAAGGTTTTCAGGGTTGAAGTTGACGCTGGTGGTGCTGCCTGATTCTCGCTCCCTTGGTGTAGTCTCATCTGGTGCGTCTATGACCTCTGGATTGAGTGCGGTTGCATTTTGGATCGTATCATCATTTCCGAAATCCATATAAGACACAGATGAGTTGAGGGAGGCGTTTTCCATGATGGTCTCCCAGTAGTAGGTCAGCTGGGCTAGTATGAGTCTCGCTTGTAGTTCCGCGGCGTGAAGGACAGGCGTGTAGCAGTAGGATGTGCGTGCGCGGTGAAGAAAACGTCGTGGCGCGGGTGTGAACAGTCGAGGAAGTGAAGTGAAGACCTTGCTAAATGGAATAAGTGATGTGCGAAGTGATTTAGTGCTCTAAAGTTACAACTCGCCCAGGACTTGTTAATGTAACATGCAAAATTACACATATAAATAGCCCAATCAATTAATATACAATAATCACTAATAACGATTTAACTTACTTAATAATTTCTAATAATACTATTTTTGAGAATCTTTAATAATAATTTGAATTGATTCTTAGGCCATCGCCAAATAAACGAATAAGCGATTAATACTCTAATTGCCTTGCCTATGAGATCACTTCTTAGGGATGTTGCTTAAAATAATTGACAAATTACTTATCTTAACAAGCCCCCAGACCTTAATGCTCTTTTTTAAAAAGTTCAATAATTACAGTACCTCTAAAGCTCTAATTTTTTTTAAACTAGGTCACAAAATAATTATTTAAACGATCACCAGAATGTGATTCAGAGCATTAAGTGCATATATCTCTTTTTAAATCGTTGGCGTATTTAATAGAGTACACTCTCTCCTGTTGTATGAATTTCATACAATATAGTACATGAAAGGAATGTCACATTCCTCAAGCCCCACGTTGGGCGCCATTATGTAACATCTTACTGTTTTATTTTTTAGGGGTCACTACCTTCTGTCCGACTTACCATCTCTCCGAATATACCATTTGTCCGACTTTTGTACCTGTTGTCAAAAATTAATTCAACTTAGTATTTCCACTTGTCCGAATAACCATTTGCACGAATATACCACTTGTCCGACTTCTTCATGACGCGTTATAAGGCCAGAAACAACTTCTCCGAATATACCACTTGTCCGACTCGACTGTGGCGCATTCTAGCGGCAGAATTACCATGTCCCAGGCACTAGGTACTCTAGCCTTTAATCAACGCCTTCTAGAGATACTTCTGCATTATCTATCGCCTATCTCTGTATGCTAAGCTAGAAAATTAAATAAAAATAGTTTTCACCTTTTGAGGTTAGCTCTGTTGTTCAGCCATTAGATTAGATATTTGTCTATTAGCCAATAAATTGAGAGTTAGTGATATTCGACTCAGATTCAGCAAATAAATTATTGATATAAATCTCTTTGAGACTAGTATTATGCTATGCTACTGAATGCCATCACATTCATTATATTACGCCAACAAAGAACAGTACCAATGAAAAACTTCAATATTTGACACTATTACAGCAGTTTCTAGTTATCAAATTATTATAACGAAAAGTAAACATTTGATAGTGTGTGAAAAAATAAAAAAACACGATATTTTCGGTTAGGCGTGATAAACTACGCCGCTAGAATGCGCTACAGTCGAGTCGGACAAATGGTAGATTCGGACAAGTGGTATATTCGGTGAAGTGGTTTCTGAACTTATAAGATGTCATGTGATAGTCGGACAAGTGGTATATTCGGACAAATGGATTTTCGGTCAAGTGGTAACACGTACTTTTCTTATTTAATTACAAGTCGTAAGAAAGTCGGACAAATGGTATATTCGGAGAAATGGATAGTCGGACAGATGGTGGCCCCCCATTTTTTAGAAAGCCCTTACGTTGAGTGCCATTATGTAACATCTGCTTTTTTTTTTATTCTTTACTTATTTTATTTGAAGGGATTTGCGTTGGGTGCCTTTAAATAATACAATATTTGTTTACATTGATTATCCATTTTTATTTAAATATATATCAGAGCGGGTCGTGGGTTCATGGCTTGGCCCAAATGTAACATGCCTCATATACTATATTTAATCCTTAACCCTATGAGCTCAGATTCTACACTCCAAATACTCTATTTGTATTGGTCGCAGTGATTATTTTAGATCTTTCGCGCACCAGTGGATCCACTTTTAGTAAATTTATAGCACTCATGCGAATTTTTATCCCTCTGCTGGCGTGGAGTGGCGGAGTGGTGATGCCCTCTAAGGATCGAGACCTAGGCCCCTCAATCCTGGCGTCGTGGTGGAAAATCTGCTCAGAATCCTTTGGGATCTGTAGTCTGGCTCAGCGATCTGTGGTCCGTCCCATTCCTCACAAGTGTGGAACAAGAAGAAAAAAGAAGAAGGTGAAAGAGGAATAGAAGACGGAGAAGAAAGGACGTCTTCATGCTGATCTTTGTTGACAAATAATAAAAGAGGAAGAATAATAAAAATGAGAAGAAAGAGAAAAAGAAGGAGAAGAAGGAAAAGATGAAGAAAAGGTAGAGGAGGAGGAAGAATAAGAAGAAGAGAAGGACGAAGAGGATGAAGAGAAAGAAGATAAAGAAGAGAAATGAGAGGAAGAAGAATAAGAAAAGGAAGATTTGCAGGAAGAGGAGAAAGAGGAGGAAGAGGAGGAAGAGGGAGAAGAGAAAGAAGAGGAGAAGGTGAGGAGGAGGAATAAAAGGAAATGGAAGAGGAAGAAGAAGAGGGATAAGAGGAGGAAGAAGAGGTATAAGAGAAGGAAGAAGAAGAATGAGGAGGTGGAGGGGAAGAAAAATAAGAAGAAGGAGGAGAAGAAGAAGAAGAAGAAGAAGAAGAATAAGAAGATAGGGGAGGAGAAGGAGTTGGAGAAAAGGAAGAATAAGGAGTGGGAATAAGAGAAGAAGGAAAACAAGAAGAAGGAGAAGAAGAAGGAGAAGGAAAAGAAAAAGGAGGTGGAGAAGGACAAGGTAGAGAGAAAAGTTGTGGAGAAGGTGGAAGAGGGGAAGAAGAAGTATGCAGAAGAAGAATGAGGATGTGAAGAAGGAGGAGAGGAAAGAGAAGGAGGAGAACAAGAAGAAGAATAAGGAGAAGAAGAAGAAGTAGAAGAAGGAGGAGGAGGAAGAATAGGATGAAGATGAAGAAGAGGAAGAAGAAGAAGAAGAGAAATATGAACAAGGAGAAGAAGAAGTAGAAGAAGGAGGAGGAGGATGAGGAGGAGGAGGAGGAGTAAAATAGGATGAAGATAAAGAAGAGCAAGAGGATAAAGAAGAAGAAGAAAAAGATGAACAAGGAGAAGAAGAAAGAGAAGGAAAAGAAAAAATTAGAAGAAGATGCTGCAGGATGTAACATCTTACTGTTTTATTTTTTAGAAAGCCCTTACGTTGAGTGCCATTATGTAACATCTGCTTTTTTTTTATTCTTTACTTATTTTATTTGAAGGGATTTGCGTTGGGTGCCTTTAAATAATACAATATTTGTTTACATTGATTATCCATTTTTATTTAAATATATATCAGAGCGGGTCGTGGGTTCATGGCTTGGCCCAAATGTAACATGCCTCATATACTATATTTAATCCTTAACCCTATGAGCTCAGATTCTACACTCCAAATACTCTATTTGTATTGGTCGCAGTGATTATTTTAGATCTTTCGTGCACCAGTGGATCCACTTTTAGTAAATTTATAGCACTCACGCGAATTTTTATCCCTCTGCTGGCGTGGAGTGGCGGAGTGGTGATGCCCTCTAAGGATCGAGACCTAGGCCCCTCAATCCTGGCGTCGTGGTGGAAAATCTGCTCAGAATCCTTTGGGATCTGTAGTCTGGCTCAGCGATCTGTGGTCCGTCCCGTTCCTCACAAGTGTCTCGACTTTGAATTTAATTTAAATTTTGAAATGATAGAGACAAAAATTCGGTGATAGAACTACTTCGGTCGGAAGTCCAGGAGAGAGTTTTTTTCTTCTTGATTAATGGAAGCACCTCAGTTTCTGTGTAATTTTTATATTGTGGCTTCCTCTGATTGGCTCTTTTTCGAACTAATTAACATAATATGCTAATGAGGTATGGGCCTACGTGACTAATTAATGCCCCTAATAAAATATAAATAATTTAATTTGACTAACACCAATCACATAAATAATATAAATAAATTATGACAAACATAATAATAAATTCTGCTGGCTGTATAATACTGCTTTTGAGTGGATGATCATGGTGAGTAACATTTCATTTTATGCAAGATTCAATTAATATAAGTATGACTAGCTATTTGATAATATTTTATTGCGTTTTTTCTTATTCACAATATTTAAGGCAATATATTTTTATATTTCACAAATTCCTCGCTACTATGAATATCTGGTTGAGTAGACAGGAAAAAGCCGGCACATCAGGAGGTTATGTTCCTCATAGCAACAACGTAAACATTGCGATCCCAAGTATATATTATTGATTTAAATCTGTCTAGTGGCTTATTCGTAATTTAGAAATTTCGTATCGTTACAAGGAGTAGGAGGAGGAGAAAGAGAAGAAGGAGAAGATAGAAGAAGAAAAAGATAAAAACATGAAGAGAAAAGAGAATAAGATGTAGGTGGATGAAAGACTTAATTGAAGTTGAAAATATGTTATGACACGTTCAAAAACTCATTATTAATCATTAATTCGGGCAACCTGCTAGTAAAATGATAAATAAATTAATAAATATTCTCATCTGCATACAATTACACTGTATGCTAAAGGTTACCTCTCAACTTTTAAGTCTAGGTTATAGAAAAAAAAGGCTATTCGAATATTGAAGTTATTCTCATGGTTCAACAAAGAAAAAAGGGTGCAAAATGAGTGAATTCGAGAACAAAATATAGTCTAATGTTGGAGAGAAACACTGAATGAGTCGATCTAAGCTGAACGAGTATTATTATTTCGATCACGTCCCGCCAATAACAATTCAGTTCGCAGACATATGGGTGAGAAGGCTTGATGGGCTACAATATGTGTTATGGGCACACCCCTTCACTTCTGTTTTATGCATGCATTTATGGCGTATGTTCCAGCTTATTTGCTGAAACTAAGCATGTGACTATGTGGGTGTAAGACTTTTTGTTCACCAATAAAGTTTGAGTGGGTATGGGTGCTCTAGCTGGCTGTCAGTGTTACATAATATTATCGCACTAAGGATAGAATATTCTCGAAATCGAGGTTCTGAAATTTGGATTCAGCGTTTTGAAATACATACAGAATCGTTGTTACAAGAGTTTTATTTACTTGGTTTTGAAAAAACTAGATTTCAATGAGTAAATTTGTGATCGAGCGACAGTTGGGAAGTGATAGCCGTGAGCCGTAGCAGGTATCTGTTCAATCAGATAGAGATAAGCTTCGTTCTCCTGGGCACTCTTTATAAGGGTGACCGATTAGATTTACCAGCAAAAAGGATACTGTTCTCTGCTGTTAAATCACTTCCTGGTGGTTTGAAGCCCGCCTAAAACTGTAGGTCCAGCTTGTCAATCAACATCATCCCACTCATGACTCACGCACAAGTCTGAAAACCTACGTGGGCTTCATCCTCCAAAAAAATAAAAAAATATTATTAAGAATGCAAGACAGATGGAAGACAAACAATGGACTATGCCACTCATTTTGTCAACATTGGTAGGAAACTCTACAATAATTATTAATAAGCGACCGCAGTTTTTAAAGTCTTGAAAATATAGAAATATTTTTAAAACATTTGAAAAAATATCTCATTGATTAAGCGTTTTATAGTGTACAAGAGTTCCTTTCACATCAAAATTAAGCCTCACCTAAACTAATTATTATGATAACTGGTGTATAAGATTGTATGATTGTTCATCTAACTTGTCTTATACTCTAAGACACTCCTAAAATTACTGGACTAATGGAGATTCCAGATGGAGACTCCCTCCATCTGGAATCTCCAAGTAGTCCAGTAATTTTAGGAAAAAAAAATGATACTAGCAAGAAACTTGGCACATATGTACTACTTGCCATGCTGAATAACATACTAAAGGTCGTCGGCGATAAAAGTTGTGCTTCAGTCGCCATCTTGGAAAATGGCGGCCAAATTTTAGTTCTTCCTAATTTTCTCAACAACTATCTACAGCATCGAAAAAAATTTCAAATAACAAATGTCTTTTCGATCAATATCTACAGCTTTTGTATTCTAAATTTTTCCGATATGTTCAACTCTTACGCCATAAAATTGAAAATTAAAAGTTTTTGAAATTTTCTCAAACATAAAGTTTGACTCATGATTTCTCATTGAAATCAATAGTTGACATGGGAAAATTCTCACCAAATCGATAAACCATGATAGGTAGCTAATTTCTATGATGGTAGAACAAGGTATTCATCACTGTAGAATTGCACAACCCTTCATCTCTCACCAAACCACCCCCTAGCTTCCAAGGTAGAAATTCATCTTATGATTTACAACCAATTATTTACAATTGAAATGGAAATATCATGATGATTTATTAAGCAGATTTATACGCTAATTAAGACGTAATCTTCAAAAATGAACATCGCCTCCATTCAAATTATACTTCAAAGAGATTGTGAATTGACACATGTTTTCTCCTTTCTCCCAATATGTCTCTCTCACTCCTGTTATTCAGGTTTAGTTCTAGTGTTTTCAAAAACTGTCCAGAATATTCCAGATTACGTTGCTAGCTTCCAGCATTTCCTGGAATACTTTTAAACACTATATAAGGAGAAGTTCATCTAAACACTCAGTTGTCATTTTCTCTTCACAACGTTCATACCCAGTGCCAGTTTAGTGACAGTGTATTACATTGTGTTTACGCATATCAAGTGCTCGTGATCAGTTTATGTAGAAAATTCTTTGACAATACTCAGTGCTATTATTGGGATAATCAAATACTGTAACAGACTGTGGTTTGTAAGTGTTCCATTTATTTATTTATTGAGTGTTAAACTGTTTTTGACATTTCTTTTTACTTTATTGAATAGTTGTTTATTAAATTTTATCGATCGGCATATTCATAGTTAGTATTTAATTTTTGTACAGTGATACCGAAAATGCATTATTATCTGAACGTTATCAATTTGTTTTTTCTTTTTGGCTTTTCTTGTGATTAGTGCGTGTTGTAAGTAATTTGCGTAAATAAAGTGCGAGTATTAATTTTAAGTGTTGCCACTATTATTTTAGTGGTAGAACCCGTAACCAGTACGCTCTAACTTTGGCGCTTCTTATCGGAAATTCAAAATTTACCGCTCATTTTGTAGAAAATATGTTATCAATGTTTGTACTACTGAAAAGTTCATGGTTTTTGAGAAATTTGAGCTATTCAAATTTTGTGGTTCTATCGATTTGTGTAGGTAAAACCACCCTCCTACAAGGTGAAGGATGTGATATTCGGATTCAGCGTCTCGAAATACGCACAGAATCGTTGAAAAACTTGTTTTTCAATAACTTACTACGATATTATGAGCGGCCGCCATCTTTAACTTCGTAATTGTGGGAAAAAGTACCAGGTACCGAATGAATACCCAAGCGAAAACTCACGATTACTTCCTAGGACTCCTACCAATTGTTTCAGCAAAAAAATTTAACTTATTCAAAATTCAAATTACCTCACAATATTCAATATTTAACTTTTCATGGTAAATTTTAAGACCTGCAGTCAATTTTAATAGATAATAAATAAAATATTTTACTCACGTGGGCTGAAACGTTTTCGAATCGTAATGATTCATTTTTAACGGCTTTGAATCGTCACGATTCGAAATCGTTTCATCCTACGTGAGTAAAATATTTTATCTATTCTCAATTAAAATTGACTGCAAGTCGTTAAATTTACCATAAAAAGGTAATATCAACAACGCAGATCATTATGGATCAAGAACTCAATATTTCTTCAATAATAGTTGTCCATGTGAACTCCACTTTTTGACAACTGATATGTCTCTATGCATTTGTATCTCAACCAACCGCATCAAAAGCGCATCAAACGCATCTGTGTTTTACTACAGATTTCCATCAAAATTGTCATGTTGATAACAGGTTTCCGAACGTCAGGAATTATCTAAAGTTAGCCAGTACATTAATTTATAAAGCAAACACTTGTATTTCACTTATGTCGTGTTAGATTTTGTTTGAGAGGGTGCGAGTCTCAATATTTCAGTAATATACACTACGTAAAGTGAAGTGATGGCTATTATTCTATAACGGAAAACTGGAACATTTTGTCAAAGGGATGAGTGGGAAGTGAGAGGGTGTGATGAGGGAGTGACCATGAGGGAAGGAGAGAGTATGAAGAAGGAAGAGTGGGAGAAAGTGAAAGAGCTATTGAGTAGGTAGTGAGTGAGTGAGTGAGAGTATGAGTGAGTGAGAGAGAGGGATTGAGTGAGAGAGATGGAGTGAGTGAGAGAGATGGATGAGTGAGTGAGGGGAGCCATGAGTTGTGTAACTGATGTACCTCATTAGTGGACCACTTATGAGTGTCGCCTAAGCTTTTGCTGGGCATTCAATTTTCCTCAAAGAGAACATACACCGCTTTGTATTTAATACCTGCACCATTATAATATATTTGAGTCTACTCTGGACGTATTGCAACCGTACAGTAATAGGATTTCGATTTTTGTCTTATTTTCCACTGTTTTCTCCTCATCCCTTCACTACTTCACGTTGTGGAAGATCAATATTATTGACCGAACGATAGTGAGGTCTACCCTTTAAGACGATCGGCATTTCCTCTGTCTAACTGTCTCTCTGTCTCACGATTACAGACGAACGCCTAGACCAATTGCTATGATTTTTCATATGGATGTTCCTTATTCCTAGGCCCAGCGATGTATTTTTTTTTTTTCAAATTTTAATAGGGGAGCTAATAATTATTATTAATTAATCCATTTTATAGACCTAACCTACTGAACTTGCTGGCCAAACAGCTTAGAGGAACAGCTGATAGAAGTCAACAGTTTTTAATCATATGGCAGGCCCCTTAGCGGCGTTATTTACGCTGTCTTTGAACAGCAAAAGACTTTGCACTTTGCATGTAGGCTACCGTGCAGTCAGAGCCTTGCAATATGTAGGAAACATATGACTGGGTATGATGAAATTAATGTAATTATGCCAGGTTGATGACATCTGTTAACCAATGCAGCTAGAAATTTGATATGCTGCCTCAGCGGGAGGTGGCGAATAATAAAATCAAAAACCTAGCTTCTACCCTTATAGTCGTAGGTTTAAATTTGTAATGTTTCTTCATTAAGAGGTGGTGATTAATAAAACAACGAAGGACCGGAAAATGGAAGATGGATAAGAAAAAGTAAATAAATAAATTCATCATTTATTTTATGAATAATTTCTGTTTTTTTTTATCGGAGATTTGTTGATATTAGAAGCTGCTAAAAATGCATGAGAACCCTTCATTTTTCTCACAGAATCTCAAACGAGGGGTGATTTCTAGGTGGCGTCATAAACTTTGGTATTTTCAAATATTGATTTTTACAGTTTCCGTCCTCAATAAAAGATTAAGGAATTAAAATCGAGTTGAAAACGCTCTTCAACTTTTTTCGAAAATGTCATCCCCTTATGTATGAGTGTTGAGCGAGTGAGGTCTACTGTTCACAGAACTACTAGTTATTTAAACAACACCAAAAACAGTGAGCCAAGTAGCAAAAATTATTAAAAAAATTTGAGGAATGAAAAGGGAATATTTCTGGTATGCAGATTTGAATTTCAATTAACATGTCTATGATAAATTAAGATCTTATTCTCTTTTTTAATTCAAAAGCCTTTCAAAACCATACAGAACCTTCATAGACCTTTTCAAAAGTTAAAAACATCATCATCATCATCTTCACTTCAAGGATTAGGCATCTTCACATCAATGATTAGGTTTATTAAACCTTTTCCGGTGCTCATCTCTTTCTATTAGAGTCTAGAGATAGAGTTCAGTCATCAAGAAATAATGAGATATTGAAATAATGAGATATTGAAATATTGATAGTATTATAGACAATAATAAATACAATAGAATGTTAGAATATTGATGAAGAAAAAATATCCTTCCATCTTCCCACATCTCTCTTCCCAATCTGCTGTAAATCACATCCCGGTTGTTCGGAACCCACCTAAAACTGTAGATCCAACTTATCACTCAACATAATATAACTCATTACTCTTGCACAGGTCTCAGACTTAAGTAGGCTTCATCCTCCAAAAAAATTGAAAAAATACTATTTTAACGGTTGTATGTTTTCAAATAATCGAATATCAAAGATAGCTACATAAAATCATCAAAATCATTATCCTCATTAATAATTTCATACTATCCGCAACTCTTGCTCAGGTCTCAGACCTAAGAAAGCTTCATCCTCCAAAAAAAATTGAAAAAATACTATTTCAATGGTTGTATTTTTTCAAATAATCAAATATCAAAGATAGCTACATAAAATCAACAAAATTATTATCCTCATTAATAATTTCATATTATCTGCAACATTTACCTCAAAAAATAAACGTTAACATATCACAGCAGAAATTTATTGCAATGGAATAGTAATCATAATAATCAATAAATTCGGAAATTAATCAGTTAAAAGCAGGGAACAGAGTCTTTTTTGCTCGCCAATCCAATCGGTCATCCTTACAAAGAGGGCCCAGGAGACCGTTGCTTACCAATCTGATTGAACAGATACCTGCTACAGCTCACGGCTCTTGTTTTCCTTATATAATGGAATATTAATAATATTATAGACAGTTATTACATAAATAGGATGTTAGAATATTAATGAAGAAAAAGTTCCTTCTAAGAAAAACACAGCATTTCGCTTAAAAAATTTACAATACTCAGTTTATTCTCGTAGTAAATAATAGTTATTCATCAATTCACCTCAATTATATGTAATAAATAATAATTAATTGAGTAATTAATAAATTACTTTTCAATATTTGGTGATCAATTACACTAAATATATAATAATAGTAATAAGCTTATGGCTTTTATTGGTGGGGAGACTCTTACGAGTATATCCACCTCGCCGTTTGAGCTGTGTTATGGAGAACATGGTAATATTTTAGGTGGGTTCCGAACCACCGGGTAAGTAAAAATTATGCCTGTAAATAAAAAGTAAAACGTTAATTAATTACACTAATAATGATAAATTAAATATTTATTTTCTCCACTTTCTCTTTTAAATGAAATCAATATAACCGTACAACGATAATAATATAAGATTCCAGACACGAAATAATCGCAATGCCAAACTTAAATCCTGAAAACAATATTATTTAAAACTTTACCCTGAATAATGGATTATTTATTTCAATGATTATTCACGCAAATAATAAATCATTATTATTTCTCAATCTTGTAACCCTAAAACAGAGGCATTTATTTAAACACAAAAAATAAAACATTATAATTAGGGAAAAGTATATTCAATTCATAATTATATTTATTATTTCTAATGAATAATAATTTATTGTTAGCATTTTCATATTTAAATAGAATATAAACTAGGTAATAAATAATTTCAGACACAAAATAATCGTAATGACAAATTCAAGCCTAAAAACCAAACCGAATTCAAAATGAATCAAGCTGTCTCATTATTCAAACTTCGCGCCGAAGACACAAATTCTCGGCAGCAGTAGGCTCCCGTACACTTTGTCGCGTAACGGCGCTACGGTCTAATTGATTACGTCGTCGACCTCGATTACCCATCAGCCCACGCTTCAGCAGATCGCTTATTTTTTCAGCCCTCATGTTCGTTCTTGCTACGTTCGAATAAGTTTTCGTGGTCTGTTCTGCATGTAATTTCGTAGATTTACTGATTAAATGAGTATTATTTCGTTGTAAATCATGCTGATTATTAAATAAATCATTGTGAATAGTGTAATAGTGATATGGAATCAGTGTTTAAAGTGTAATGCATTGAAAACCCGTGAAGCATGACATTTCTACATGAGAGGTTAGTGCTTTAAAACGATATTTTGCTTTAAAAATCTTTAATGTTAGTCTCGCGTTACCTTCATATTGGGGTACAGTAATATTGGATATTTTTCATCTATATTTGATTTCAGGAATGCGAATTATCCCATGTTTAATAATATACCGGTATCTCTTGTGACAGATTTCACTTGGTATTTTTTTATCGAGGTTAATTTTTCTATCCGTTCGCAATTCAACTTACTGTCACTGTTGAATACATTGTATTACAATATATTATTGAGTATAGTACGGAATCTAGTTGCACTTCCGTATTTGATCCACCGAAATAATCGACTGAGAGAATTGATAGTTGATAGGTTATGGTTTAGTACTACAGATATCTACTATCGATTTCCTCATACCCGGTTTCTCAGTCATTCAGTAGCTAGTGATTCAATAGTGGCTCTAAGGCTTATTTCACTCATACCCAGTAGTCAGTTAACCGGTGTCGTTTACCCGGCATAATAACAGTGTATCATAAAATGATTTCAAAGACCGGGTAAGTGTAAAGCGCTCCATATGATGTATGTCTCTACAGCGGGATAAACAACACCGGTTACCCGTCTGCTGCGTATGAGTGAAACAAGTATTAGGGCCGCTATTAAATCAATAGCTTAATTACTGAGTAACGGGGCATCATTCGACTATTTCGGTGGATCAGATATGGAAGTGCAACCTCATTCACTTCCAATAGTGTTTCAAGTACTACTATACTATACTAGTCTATACTATTACCATTACTATACTATATACGTACTATCTTTTATCGATATTGAATTCAGTTGCAAATAGTTATTTGTGTAACTAGTGCGCAAAGTGGCGGTTTTCTGCATCGAGAGAAACAGTTTTTTTCACGAGCCGAAGGCAAGTGAAAAATGTATCTCAAGTGCAGAAACAATATTTTGCGCTCGTATTACACATAAAAATTTTCCTACAGTAATGTATAAAGTAAAACAGAACAAAACAGGACATACATAACCTGACAGTTCCTCACATAACCTATCTTCGAATCAAATCGATTTCAACAACAACTACAACAATTATTTCGTTGCTGAAGCAGGGTAGCCAAACTATTTTTGAATGCAGAATAGGGAACCTGTGTATTACGTGTTCACTATTTTGTGTTGTTAGGTTGGGTCAGGTTAATCTGGAGTGCGGAAAAGTACTTTTCCTACAGTGACCCAAGAAAGTGCCTATTTTTGAACTAACTGTAGCACGCAAAATTCCTGCACCAGTGCGGAAAAGTAAATCCAGATTTGCAACTTAACAACACAAAATAGTGAGCATGTTATACGCAGGTTCCCTATTCTGCATTCAAAACTAGGTTGGCTACTCTGCTTCAGCTGTGAAATAGTTGTAGTTGTTGAAATCGATTTGATTCGACGATAGGTAATGTGAGGAATTGTCAGGTTATGTATGTCCAGTTTTGTTCTGTTTAAATTACTTTATACATTACTGTAGGAAAAATGTAATGTGTAATTCGAGCGCAAAGTATTGTTTCTGCACTCGAGAAACTTTTTTCACTCGCCTTCAGCTCGTGAAAAAAACTGTTCCTCTTGATGCAGAAAAACTCCATTTTGCACTCTAGTTACACAAATGGCTATTCCCGCACTGGTGCAGGAATAGACTATTTTGCGTGCTACAGTTAGTGCAAAAATACGCACTTTTTCGGGCCACTGTAGGAAAAATATTTTTCCTTTCCCAATTTTATTAAATGTTACAGTTTTTTAGAGGTTGGATTGTATTACAATTTAAAACAATATATACAATACAATATAATCTATATTCAATACAATATAATATATTCAATACAATACAATTTACATACCCTAGAAAGGGTCTTAGCGTCACCTTGGTTGTACCGATAGGAACTGCTAAGAAGTGAAGCTTCATCCTTAAGGGTCGGGACAAATACAAACGCAGGCTTGATGACGTGATTGAGGGTGACTCATCTTACAAATTCATCGAAAGTTTGAAATCATTCATAGGTGAGATCTATTGTCATTGGCGCTCAAATTTGCACTGGTGCAAAAATAGGCACTTTCTCGGGTCACTAGGAAAAATATTTTCCCTTTCCCAATTTTATTAAGTTTTACAGTTTTTTAGTGGTTGGATTGTATTACAATTCAAAACAATATATAGTACAATACAATATATTCTATATTCAATGCAATATAATATATTCAATACAATTCAATTTACATACCCTAGAAAGGGTCTTAGCGTCACCTTGGTTGTACCCATAAGAACTGCTAGGAAGTGATACTTCATCCTTAAGGGTCAGGACAAATACAAACGCAGGCTTGGTGACGTGATTAAGGGTTACTTTTTGTGTAAATCAGAAATGAATTAGACCTCACTTTGAATCTTTATACTGCCAAGTCCAACAATTCATTGAAATTTTCATATAAAGGTGAGGCTTGGTATAATTTCTGTGCTTGACAAAAATTCACCCTGCATCAAGTCACGAAGCCTGCGTTTCTATGTGGGCTGAAGCTTATTATTTACAGTGCCATATAATTAGAATGGTGACAATGAACACTTATTACATTATCAGTATCCTTAAATTAATGCTTTTTACGAGATTCCGTTTCATTTTTTAATGTTTTTTCCCAGAGGAACGGCTATTTACCAGACTGTACAGTTACCAAAATATCTCTATCGTACTGTTTCTTACTCACTCGCTCCACACTCTCTCTTTCATCCCTCTCTTGTTATGTTATTCTTTTCTCCTAACTCTAACCATTCTTTTCTCCAACGTTTTCGACAAATCCCCGTTTTTGCGGCTAAATCGGAAATGGACTTTCCCACTCTCATTTCCTTTCTCTTTTTTTCTCCCTCACCCTCTTTCTCTTCCACCCCCACCCTTCCGCCCACAGCATTCGCCACTCACGTGTTTCGACAGTCTTCCGTTGCTGAAAAATAAAAAATCGCAAACGTACCGTACTCAGGTTTATCTCGTATACTCTTTGTGCTTTTGTGAATTCCGCTTAGTGCTCAACAGAAAAAACAACTCTCAGCTCGTTTCAGGTGATGAGACTACCTTATCTTTTTCCTCTCTTTTCTTCTTCTTTTCTACTTCTACTAGCACAGTTTTTTCTTTTTTCTTCTTTTCACCTCATTCTCCTTCATCATCATCATCTATTTCATACCCTCTTCCTACCTCTCAATTCTTCCATCTTAGCTCTATCCTTTATCTACATCTTCACCGCCTTTTTTTCCTCCGCCTCCTTATTCTTCTAAAATTCCTCTTCTTTATCTCTTTTTATCCAGCTTTTTCAGATTGCTTCTTATTTTTATACACCTCTTTCTTATTCGGTTTTTTCTTTTGTTTCTTCTTCTTAACATTGCATCTTTTAGCTTTCTTCTCCTCTTCCTCTTCTCCATTATGGATCTTTCCCATTTTTTTTCTTCTTCTACCTCAGCTTTGTCTATGTAGTCTTCTCCCCCATATTCTCTTCGTTTTCCACTGTTATTTATTGTTTTCTCTTCTCCTTTTTTCGGGCCTTCTTATTTAAGAAATTATTCTAGAGAGAAAATAAGGGAAACATCGCTTGGATGCTTTGCTTATATAGGGCCGAATTTGAGATATTTTCGGTATGGATTCTCATACTTTATCGGTGTCACGTTTTTTTTTTAAGAAAAACCATGCTGGTTTTTGGGGTTGTTTTTCTAATAAAATCTAAACGAATATGTGGAAGGAAATATAGTTACAGATATGCTTTTTTTGAGAAGTGCTGGAAGGGGAGACAATTAGCGCAAAACCTGATAGTTTAAGACTCTGCGCAGTGTTTTTGGTCATAATTTGTTTCCGAGGTTTCTTGCATCGAATATTATTAGAGCTTTGAAATGTTATCTATTGCTGTGAGTATTTTTTTTAAATTATTTTGTGAAATATGGGGGTTCAAAGTTGAAATATTCCGGTTTTGGGGGGCAATTAATCCCACCTATGAGTGATTTTAAACTTTGGATAAATTTTCTGTAACTAAAAGACACTTCAACGATAAAAATTACATATTTTTACCACATTCACGCAATTTGTTTTTCAAAATACATTTTTTTCAAATCTGTAGAAAATTTCAATTTTTCCAAAACTTATTTTGAAAAAAAATCATTTTTTAGATTGAAAAAAATTATGTCATTCTATTCCTCAAGGTATCTCTCATTGATGGAGAATTTATCAGAAGTTAAAAATCATTTTTAGGTGAGATAAATTACCCCCCAAAACCGAAAAAACCGACACTTCGACGAATAAAATTACATATTTTTTACTACAATCACGCAATTTATTTTTTCAAAATACCTTTTTTTAAATCTGTATTAAATTTCATCTTTCAAAAAAATATTTTGAAAATACTATTAGATTTAGTCAAAAATTATGTTATTCTATTCCTGAAGATGTCTTCCATTTATGGAAAATTCATCAGAAGTTCGAAATCACTCATTGGTGAGATAAATTGCCCCCGAAAACCGAAAAATTTTAAATTTAAGCCCCCATATCTCACAAATTAATTGAAGATAAAAATGTTCTTCGCAGCAATAGATAACTTTCCAAAGCCCTTATAATATTCAATACTAGAAACCTCGAAAACATTTATGACCTAAAACCCTGCGCACAGCCTTTTAATAGTTCTGATAGATTTTGTATAATAATAATTGGATTCATATGATGTGTGGATTGTATAATAGATTGTAATAATAATGTGACATTCTATTCATCTATCAGAAAACAAAAATCACATATAGGTGAGATAAATTTCCCCCAAAAAACAGAAACATTTAAAATTTGAGCCCCCATATTTCACAAAATAATTGAAGAAAAAATGTTCCTCACAGCAATAGATAACATTCCAAAGCCTTAATAATTCAATACAAGAAACCTCGAAATAATTTTTGACCAAAAACCCTGCGCACAGCCTTTTAATAGTGTTATGGGTTCTAATAGCTAAAATAAGGCTGGCAACACTAAAGTTCACACTTGCACTTTATTTCCACAAATTAGTCTATTTACACAAATTAGTCTATTTACACAAATTATTGATTGTAAGTTCAATTAATTAAATAAAAACAGATCATCAAATGACAAGCTAATACTTATTTTCAGTAATTATTTACAAGAATTAATGAATAATTAATTACAGGCTGATCAATAACAAAAGAAACCAGAGTCCAATAAACTGTACAATAATGTAGAAAGAAATGATAAAAAGAGCAACTAATCACTTACAAAACACAGTCCCATTCGTTATTTGACAGTCCCAAATAATATCACTTAACACAAAGTCTTTAAACTATTAGTAAGCTGCATAAACAGTAAAAACTTGTCTCTGCACTTGACACTGTCTAAAGACTGAATAAAGCACTGTTTACTCCACTGGCACTGGATTGTCTCTCTACCGAGATCTGTAATACAATCTGTCACACAGGTTTGTGAACTAACTGTCACGGAAGCTTTTGTAAAACTCACTAACTGTTTCATGTGGACTCCTTTATATAGCTGTTGTAGTTGTATAATTCCAAGAATTGGAGCTCACCAGACACTTCGAGAATCCTCAAGAAGGCATGGACTAGACCTCGATTGTTCTAGAAGAATGTAGAATTGACGAGAAGATCAATTGAGTGAGAGAGTTGCAGACTTGAAGAATAGGAGTGACAAAGACATGTGAAGAGCAAGAGAACGCAGATTGGATGTCGAAGTCACGTCCAACCATGAAAACAATAGAATGACATAAATAGAACAAGTGCGTGATTAACTGCTTGTTTGCTCTCATAACAATAGTTTTGATAGATTTTGTATAATAAATTGAATTGATATAATAGGTTATAAATTGGTTTCTACTTTCTTGCAGATTTGACACCTAGTGAGATCGGATCCCCGATCGTATTCCTTGTTTACATGCTCTGTCCCAAATCTGATAACCCAAGATCGAGCTATTAGAAAATAGTCAGTACGGTCCTATTTACCATTGCAATCTAACTTATCTAATACATACAAGTTGTTGCTGGCTAATTGTAGATT
This sequence comes from Conomelus anceps, assembly GCA_948455865.1. Classification (NCBI taxonomy): domain Eukaryota; kingdom Metazoa; phylum Arthropoda; class Insecta; order Hemiptera; family Delphacidae; genus Conomelus; species Conomelus anceps. Next base: position 10,156,202 of record OX418216.1, read on the forward strand.
TAATTCGACCTGTTCACATAGTATATTTGCTCAGCGTTGCCGTCTCGACACCGCATGTGAGCAAAGCTTCGAGTCAAAGGTACATCAACTTCACCTAATTTGATGTGCAACTTCAGGGAAGAGCTCCATAGATGAGCAAAGTGCCTGATGGTACAAGTGTGTCATAGCGTAGTGAGTGTTGTTGACTCTATGCAACAGTTTACCTTGTGTATCAAGATACAGTGTATGAAGTAGTGAAGTGTATCTCATGACAGGTTGTGTAAAGTAAACGTCAATTAACATTGTTTTTTTTATTTTTATTTTTTATTTTTTTATTCATTTTTACACACATACAAGCAGATTTACAGAGATGTAAGTGAAAATAATAACAATAACAATAACAATAATAATAATAAATATAAGAGGCTAATTCGGGAATTGTAGTGCTGGTATTTAATTCAAATCATCTCTCACTGTGGTATTTATTTATTGAGATGAAAAGTAATGCAAAAATGCAACAGAGTCGAAAAACGCTCTATTTGCAAATAATTATGAGTTGGGTATATATTTTTTTTTCTGAGGATGAAGCCCACATTGGTCTGACACCTGTGCGTGGGTAATGAGTTGGAAGATGGTGATTGATGAGTTGGACCTACAGTTTTAGGTGGGTTCCGAACCACCGGGAAGTGATTTTACAGCAGAGAACAGTGTCTTTTTTGCTGGCCAATCTAATCGGTCACCGTTACGAACAGGACCTACGAGAACGCAGCTTATCTCTGATTGAACAGATACCTGCTACGGCTACATTATCTAAAACGTTTAGGTAAGTTCACAATGAAAAATTTAGATTCACTGAGAACTTCATTCAAACTTTTAACTTAAGTAATGTAAGAAATAAGTAATAAGTAATAGCCACAAGCCGTAACAGGTATCTGTTCAATCAGATAGATAAGCTGCGTTCTCGTAGGTCCTGTTTGTATTGGTGACCGATTAGATTGGCCAGCAAAAAAGACACTGTTCTCTGCTGAAAATCACTTCCCGGTGGTTCGGAACCCACCGATAACTGTCGGTCCAGCTCATAAATCACCATCATCCAACTCATTACCCACGCACAGGTCTTAGACCTATGTGGGCTTCATCCTCAAAAAAAGAACCTAACTTGAAGATCTTCTTAACTCAAATGTCGACTTTCTTGAAATTATGAGCTGGTTACATTATCTAGAACTTTTAGGTTAGTTTTCAAAGAAAAATTTAGAAATTTAGATAATTGTTTTATTGCACTTAAAGCTTCATTACAAAGTAGTAATACACCTTTATTACACATTTTCTCAGATCAGAGGAGATTCTTTGCAGAATGAACAATCAAGATGTGAAAATTGATCTCTAGTCAACGTTTGACTGGAGATTTGACCGGCCAATTTCCGAGAATCAAATCTCTCTTTCTCTATCTATTTCTGCCCTCTAGCGCCGCGTGTAGAAGCTATACTGCGTTTGAATCATTCGGCACAAATGCGAGTTTACATTGAAATAAACAAATATATTTTGATTTTTATAATAATGTAATTTAGTACTTGATTGTATCACTTTAACTACAATTACAATACGAAAAACATAAGCAAATAAAAAGTAGACAGGCTCTTAACTTTTTATTTGCTATTCGCTGGCAGTGTAGCCAACGCCAAAATACAATGTTATTGTTGCCAAAGGCGACATTTAACCGCGCAGGCTGCCAACATAACACTTCAGATGAGACATATTGAATTTTCTGTGAACTGCTTTGATGAAATGTTATTGAATAATTGTTGGTAAACTTCATATTTTCATTTGTGTTGCAATATTATTTATTGTCTTTGGAATTTCATAGTATGAGGGTAATTCTGGAAGTTTCATTTTTTCCATAATTTGGCTTGGTATGCCGAGCTGCTGGAACACGGTCGGCCTGTAGTGTTTTTACTCGCTACTCGCTTACCTATCAGACTCTCCCTGTGTCATCGAGGCTTTCCATGGCCGACATATCGAATTGTCACTACCAGAAAGAGTCTTGTCACCAATAAAAGTCATACGGCTATTAAAATTGATAATACATGAGTTGTAAATTTTTAGGACAAAAACTGTTATAGTTTCATTAGTGTATCAGAGATTTTCTATCCACAGTTGCATCCTTTGCAACAGTTCACCACGTGTATCAAGTGAAGTCTATCCTTGTGTATCAAGCATGCAAATATCCCGTGCTAACATAGCCTTTACTGCGAAACTTATATTGAAGTTAAGACTTGATTAAAGCAGGAAATCAAATTCGGTGCTGCATTGGCTCTGCTGACTCCAATTCCTAATCTAACTCAATAACTGTGCGATGAAAAGGGTTGCAACTCTCTCTCACTCTCTTTCTCTCACTCTCTCTCTCTCGCTCTCTCTCCCCCTCTCTCTCTCTTTCTCACACTCTCTCTCTCTCTCTCTCTCTCTCTCTCTCTCTCTCTCTCTCTCTCTCTCTCTCTCTCTGAGAGTCATGCCGCTCTTGGATGGGGTTAATTCGGTTTCGGGGAACTTTGTATTATGCACACGTTGATATGTGGAGGAGTTGGCGAAGTTAGGGAGGCATTCGTGGTGTTAATTAGCTCGGTTCAATAGAGGTTTGCATGTGAGATAATCAAGTTTTTCAAAAAGCTACAAGTTTTTACACGCTTGATTGTTTCCTAACGAATTTAGGTAAGCTAGATTTAGTTTAGTTTATCAGTTATAAAAATATTAATTTCAGGATCAGAATTTTTTGGGTACTCCGTTGTATCGGTATATAAATAAAGTTAAGGTAGTCATGTTTCTCAAAAGAAATCCTTCGAATATATACATTAAACAAAAAATATAACAAATACTAATATAACAAACAGAAGAAGAGACACTACAACATTACATACAAATTTTCTCTTACAATTTTCGTATTATTTCTCACATTTTTCTAGTGGTTTTAGCAGAGTTAGGGTTGTTTGATTGGTGCTCTAATTTGCGCAAATTGAGTTTAATTTCTTTAGATTTTTCTGTAAGTTTTTTATGTGTTCAAACAGTATTAAAGTCGCAATTTCCTTGCTATTTTTTAAGTAGTTTTTGTGGTTATATCTGAGTTAGAATTGTTCGATTGGCTGATGTGTTCTAATTGACTTCCAGATTTTTTTACATTTTTCTTCACGTTTCTTTTGGTTTTTTTTACATTTTTCTTCACTTTTTTTTTTCCATTTTTCTTCACGTTTCTCCCACATTTTTCTGAAGGTTTTGGCAATGTTGAGAAGGTTTGATTGGCGCTTTGATGAGTCCAAATTAATTTTTCCCAAAAAAAAACTGCAATTTTATCCTCTGGTTGATTGAGAAATTTCAAATGCAGAAACTGGGAAAGAAATAAGATGTAAAAGTACGGCGGAGGATCTTCACATAGAAGTCTACAAGAATTTAATTCCGGTGGTTCAGAACCCACTTACAACTATAGGTCCTTCAACTCATTATCCACGCACAGGTCTCAGACCTATGTAGGCTTCATCCTCCAAAAAAATCTGTTCTCTGTTTTTTTTTTTTAGTGGGTGAGATATCTTATGTAGCGTTTTACATTTAGATTTAACTATTTTTTTTGTGAATTAATATATATATATATATATATATATATATATATATAAGAAATAATATATAAGACAGGTTGCCAAACTAAAGCAATTACGGTAGAAACGAGTTCCAATCTAGACTGGCAGACATTTATTTAATATTAAACAAAATTAATTAAATTAAAATTTTGTAATATCAGTTAGTTTGAAATAATCTCGACACAATACTATGAAAATAACCAGCTATCGTCTAGGGGAATTGTACAATTACCTCCTCTGAGAGAAAAACTAGACTCAGTAGAGACTGGAGATTAGGCTACATAGTGAGAGAGTAGAGCGCCCAGTTCAATTACGTCTACTAGGAAAACTCAGAAGCTTAAAAGCTCACAACACTATTTGCTGCACGCGTTCATTGTTTCTTGTTCTAGCTCTTCCACAATTACTATAACTTGTTGTCCTTTTTCCATCTTTTTAATGTTTTTGCCTTCATTTATTTACTGTTTCACCATCTTCTTTTTATTCTTCTCTTTCTTTTGCATCCAAATGCTACTTCTCCATCCACTCCTTCTCCTTTTTCTTTGTCTTTTTCTTTTTCTTCGTCTCACTCTTCTTCCCTTTCCTCTATTTTTCTCCTTCTCCTCTTTTTCCTCCTCTTCCTTTCCTCCTTCTTCTTTTCCTCTCCTCCTCCTCTCCCTTCTCCTCCTGCTCCTCCTCCTCCTATTCCTCCTTCCCCTTCTCATCCTCCTCCTCCTTCTCATCTTCCTCCTCCTTCTCTTCCTCATCCTCATCCTCCTTCTTCTTATCCTTCTCCTCATCATCCTCATTCACATCTGCCTCCAGCTACACCCTTCTCCTCGTCCTCATCCCTCCTCCTTTCCTCGTCCTCCTCGTCCTTCTCCTCCTCCTTCTTCTCTTCTTCGTCTTCTTCTTTTTCTTCTTCTTCTTCATGCTCATTATTTTCCTTCTTCTCCTTCTTCCTGTTTTTCTCTCACTTTCTCATTCTTGTTTCTCTTCTTCTTCTCTTCCGTTCTTTCATCTTTTTCTTCTTCTCCTTCTCCTCCTTCTCCCCCTTCTCCTCCTTCTCTTCTCACCCTTCTCTTCCTTCTCTTCTTTCTCCTCCTTCTCCTCCTCCTCCTCCTCCTCCTCCTCCTCCTTCTCCTTCTCCTCCTTCTCCTCCTCCTTCTCCTTCTTCTTCTTCTCTTCCTTCTCCTCCTTCTCCTTCTTCTCCTCCTTCTCCTCTTCC
>OX418216.1:10161207-10212779 GCA_948455865.1 Conomelus anceps
TTCTTCTCCTTCTCCTTCTCCTCCTTCTCCCCCTTCTCCTCCTTCTCTTCCTTCTCCTCCTTCTCTTCCTTCTCCTCCTTCTCCCCCTTCTCCTCCTCCTCTTCTTTCTCCTCCTTCTCCTCCTTCTCCTCCTTCTCCTCATCATTCCTCTGCCTTTCCTTCTCCTTCAGTTGATTTTCTCTTTTCTTTAGTTGATTTATCCATCTTCTCACTCCCTCTCCTTCCCACCATTTCCTCCAGCTGTCTTCTGGGAAATAACAAAAATGATCGCCTCAAAACCTTCAGCACCTCAATTATGTCAATGAGACACTTAAGAGCTTACAACAGCTCTATTCGCAGTGGGCAGCATTTCTGAGACAATTTCTCCTTCTTCCTCTCCTTTTTCCTGTCTTCTCTTTCTTCTCCTTCATCTATTCCTTCTTTTCCACCTCTTCCTTGCCGTTTTCTCCAATTTCATCGCAACGGAGCTGACAACGCAATACAATAACAACACCTCCTTGTTAATATTGGTGGAATGGGTGTGCTTTGTACTGAAGAGGGGGTTTATGACGTCATCAACGTGCGTGCCTGTGAGTGCGTGAGTGGTTACGGACTCTACCTCAGGGAGACGCCATTAAAGCGTCTCACGAAGGAAAACTGCAACAACTACTAATAGCTAAGGGTTCTACTTGGCTTAGCTTGGTTTGGAGTCTCTCTTCACGACTCTTAGTTTAAAAAGGTTTATCGTGGCTCTGAACTGTGATCACCATGTTCAAGTATTATTATTATTATTTTCATGTTCTGTTAGTTTTTATATCTTAATCAAAGTTTGTAGATTTTTAAAGGTTTTCCAAGTTTTTTCTCAATTATCATCATGCTGTTTTGATAGGTTTTATGGTGTCATCAGAGTTTGTAAAGTTTTATAGGTTTATGAAGTACTTTAAATTTTTTCTTGCTGTTCTATTGGTTTGTTCTGAAATGAAAATATCCTATATAATAATAACCTTCTTCCTGTTATTTGTCGACGAAACTCTTTTATCACAGTTTCAAAGGTCTTTTAGTGAACTCAATATTCTTTTAAAGTAGCTAACTATGTTTTAGTATTGATCAATTTGTTATAAGCTTCTATCATAATTTTCTCTTCTTCTCACTTCTATTATATTTTTAGTTTTCCTCTTACTAACATTATTGTTATTGTATAATTATCACTATTTTTTCTTCTTTTTTTTCCTTTATCTTCAGCAATAAGATATTTTGCAACTTCTATTCATTTTGTTAAAATAAAGTTTTGTTTCAATAGGCTTAAGCCTTGAAACTATTGTCAATGTCAAATAAATAAAATAATTCACATCAGTATTTCAGTAATTTTATCAGTATATCTATCATGCTCCAATATTTTTCTCATTTTTATTCAAGTTTGTAGATTCTTATGATCCAAAAAAATCGAGGTCAGACCAGTTGTTTTTTTATAAAATTCTGTACAGTAATCTCTTAAATCTTGAGCGACAATTTATGAGTGCAATCTTCAAGTAAAATATCGTATAAATTTTCTCAGTAACACAAGCAGCCTACAGAGAGTATATTGTTATGAAATGTTCATGTTTTGCAAATTATTATTATTCTTCAACTCTGCATCCTCGTTCAAAACTATTTCCCACATTCGTAGGAAATTACAACACATTGTCCTACAAGCCATTGCAATGTAACTGTTATAATTGAATATAACAAACTGTTATAATAAATTGATTTAATATTGCATAGTTTTATAGAAATAGCTACTTCTACAATATTCTTCTCTCTTAAACTATATTTCTTTAAAAATCAATCAACTCTCAGGGGTGTAATCTGTTTGAACTTGATCCGTGATCTGAGTGACTGTTACTCCTGAGATCACGAGTTCGATTTCCAATGTTTTTTTGTAGTTGACGTCTTGGAGACTCCAGTTAGTTGGGGAGTATAAGACAATTCATATAAACAATTATACAATCTTATACACTAGTAACCATACTTACTATATCAATGAAGACGAGGTGAGGCTTAACGTTGATGTGAAACAAACTGTAAAAGTGTAGCTTTATCAACTAAATATTTTTTCAATTGTTTTTTAAATATTTCCATATTTCCAATACTCTTTAAAAACTGCCGTAGCTTGTTGTAGAGTTTCCTACCAATATAAATACTAGGTTTTTGTTTAAATAAGCTACTATTGAGACTTACCAAGTGATAATCTCCTCGGCTTCCTGTATTATAATTGTAAACGTCAAGATTTTGGTTAATATCACTTTTTTTACATGTAAAATAGCTTCATCAACATACAAGCAATAGGAGACAAAGTCTCTTAAAGAACGGCCTACATGAACCTAATCGTTTTACTATTTCCATACACCTTTCAGCTTTCTTTTGAATCTTGAACATCCTATCAAGGTTTTGTTTTGATTAATTACCCCATACTAAGCTAGCATACCTAATATATGTCAGTAAGAGCCAATGGTAAGCTGTAAAAAGTAACTTTTTGTCATTTAATCTAGCAAGCTGCTGCAGGACAAATATTCCAGATGAAATTTTACAACATATTTTGCCAAATTTGTTCAGCCATATTTTATGTCATCATCCACCTCATTATCCACGCATGAGTCTCAAATTCATGTGGGCATCACCAGAAAAATGACAACTACAGACTAGTTCAATAAACGCTTTAGTATTACAATAGTATTGTACGATTGTATCATGACTGTCTTGAAAGAATGAGTGGTCGCTCGTATTTTAAACATTGCACGATCGGCCATAAGGCGGAATGTAATTGTTGCAAACAATAATCATCTTCGACTACCAATGAATTACTTTTAATTTTAACTAATGAATCCGATTGCTTGCCCAAAATAAAAAATAATCTAAAATATCAATGATTGTTGCTGATTTTAAAAACAGTTTGATTTCGAAATGTTTAAATTAGCTGATGTGATCATTGCATAGCATATATTTCGACACTATTTTGAAGAAATTCTAAGTTCTGACTTGTAGACGTCTATACTCTGTTCACGCAAGCGAGAGACAAAACAAAACAAACGTTTGCGTTTGTGTGTGTGAAAAAGTTATGAATTATATCAGCTGTAGACTTGATTGATTTTTACCAGTTCACACTGGGTGTTTACATCGTCAAAGAACAGAGTATGAACTCCCTTTCCGTGAACAGAGTATAGACTCCTATAGTGAAAAGTGACGGTAGTATTGAAATAGCTTCATTAAGACACTACTTAGACCTGGAATGAAGTATGTTGTACTGACATCACTTTCTAACCTCTTTTATTTACTTCATAACGAAACCATGGATAAATATTTTTCCAACCATTTTTGTTTTTAAAACGATTTTCCCCATTTCATATAACAAGTCGACTATGTACTATACAGGAATAAACCCATTTTACATCCCATTTTCACACCCAGGTATGAATTAGGTACTATTGCACATGTTTGCAGAACGTAGGACAGCATTTTCTACACCTCTATATGGCTAGTAGCCGTGGAACAGTAGAGACAAAATGGAAAAAACATGTTTTAACAGGCAGGCCACTGTCCCCTTCCACACGTTTTAATTGAATGCCGGGTACAAAGTTTCAGCGCCGGCCACAAATATTAATAATGCCGAAAGACGAAACTTGGTTCCCAAATTTGGGGCATAGGACTAGTGTTGTTGGTGAGGGGGGGGGGATTTGCCAGTCGGAATTCAGATTTGTAGAGGAGGAGGAGGAGAAGGAGGAGTTACTGGGGGAGGAGAAGGAGGAGGAATTGGAGGAGGAGGAGGAAGAGGAGGAATTGGAGAAGGAGGAGTAATTAGAGGAGGAGGAGGAATTGGAGGAGGAGGATGAGTTGGTGGGGGAGGAGAAGGAGGAGGAATTGGAGAATGAGTAGGAATTGGAGGAGGAGGAATTGGAGGAGGAGGAGGAGGAGGAGGAGGAGGGAGAGGAGGAGGAAGAATAAGAGGAGGAGAAGGAGGAATTGGAGGAGGAGGAGGAACTGGAGGAGGAGGAGGAGAAGAAGGAGGGAAGAAGGAGGATGAAGAGAAGCAAGAGGAGGTGAAAGAGAAGGAAGAGAAGAAAGGGAAGGTAAAGGAGGAGGAAGAGGAGGAGGAGGAAGAGGAGAAATTGGAGAAGGAGGAGGAATTGGAGGAGGAGGAGGAGTTGGAGGAGAAGGAGGAGGAGGATGAGGAGGAGAAGGAGGGAAGAAGCAGGATGAAGAGAAGCAAGAGGAGGTAAAAGAGAAGGAAGAGAAGAAAGGGAAGGTGAAGGAGGAGGAAGAGGAGGAGGAGGAAGAGGAGAAATTGGAGAAGGAGGAGGAATTGGAGGAGGAGGAGGAGTTGGAGGAGAAGGAGGAGGAGGATGAGGAGGAGAAGGAGGGAAGAAGCAGGATGAAGAGAAGCAAGAGGAGGTAAAAGAGAAGGAAGAGAAGAAAGGGAAGGTGAAGGAGGAGGAAGAGGAGGAAATGAATGAGGAGGTGAAGAGCAGAAGACGATAGAAGAGAAGCAGGAAAGTATAAATAATAAATAAATAAATAAATGATTTACTTTCCAAAAAAACTAATACTACTACAAATTTACAAACATCTACAGTTATTAATACAAAAATGTGTTAGTAGAAGATCAAAATTTATGTTATAATACAAAAGTTTTTGTGTTGAAAATTGACCTACTCCACTATGGCAAGCCATGTTCTAGAGTAGGTTAGAGTAAGTACGAGGGAGGAAGGAGAAGGATGAGGAGGCGAAGATGATGAAGGGGAAGTACAGGAGAAGGAAGAGGAGAAGGAGGGGGAGTTGAAGGAAGAGCTTGAGTAGATAGATGTGAAGCAAGATATAAAGGAGTGAACATGGAGAGTAGGAGGAAAAGAAAAGAATGATGATGAAGTAGAGGATAAGAAGAAGGAGAGAACATTGATGAGGGAAAAATGAAAAAGATGAAAATTGAGGTTGTTTGGAGAATTGTGGAGAGTAAAGGGTGAGGTGTTAGAGGAGGAGGAGGAGTTGAAGGATTAAAAGTAGAAGTAGAAGTTGGAGGAGAAAGAGGAGGAGGCGGAGAAGTAGTATAAGGAGGGGGTTTAACAAGGGGCACAGAGGAGGAGAATACGGTGTGGAAAGAGAATTGGAAGACTTAATTTGGTAAAATTTTGATATGAAAAAGGAGAGGACGAAGCAGAAGCAGAAAAGAAAGAACACAAAAAAAGAAGAGTAGGGAAAAGAGTAAGAAGAGGAGGAAGAAGGAGGGGAAGGAGAACAACAAAGAAAGGGGAGAAAGAAAAAAAGGAAGGAAAAAGCAAAAAACGTAGAAAGAAGACGAGGAAGAAGAGCGAGGAAAGCAGGAAGTAGAGGAGGAAGGAGAATAGCAAGAAAAGGAGGAAGGAGAAGAGGAAGAAAAAGGGCAAGGAAAAAGGAAGCAAAAGAGGTATGAAAAGAGCAAGAGAAGGAGGAAGAACAGGAAGAAAAAGATTATGAAGAGGAAAAATATAACACAAACAGTTTGAAGAAGAAGAGAAGGAGAAGTACAAGAAAAAGAGGAAGAAAAAGAAGAGGAGGATGAACTGCAAGAAAAGAAGAAGGAAGAAGAGGAGGGAGAACTGAAAAATAGAGAAAGAAGAAGAGGAAGGAGAAAAGCAAGAAAACTAGGAAAAGTGGAAGAAGAAAAGCTAGGAAAAGAGAAAGTGACATGGCAAGAAAAAAGGAAGCAAAACAGCAATGAGAAGAGCAAGAACACTATGAAGAAGAGCTAGAAAAAGAGTGAGACGAAGAGGATGATGAAGAAGAACACAAACAGGTTGAAGAAGAAGAGGGAGGAGTAGAGCAAGAGATTGAGAAAGAAGAAGAGGTGAGAGAACTGCAAGAAAAGGAGGAAGAAGAAGAGGTGGGAGAACTGCAAAAAAGGAGGAAGTAGAAGAGGAAGGAGAAAAGCAAGAAAGTAGGGAGAAGAGAGAGATGATGAGTAAGAAAAGGAACAAGGAGAAGAGGAAGGAGAAGGGCAAGAAAAAGAGGAAGCAAAAAAGGAATAAGAAGAGCAAGAAAAGGGTGAAGAAGAGGAAGAAATGAAAACGAAGAACACATCAGGTTTTAGAATGAAAAGAGGGAGAACTGCAAGAAAAGGATGAAGAAGAGAAAGGAGAAGAAGAAGGAGATGTAAAAGAAAAAGTCAGTTGGGAAAATTCACCCGTCAGCATTGTTTTGAGAAGTTTTTGGTAGGAGGATTTTTGTTAGGGGGATTTCGGGAAGAAGGGAGTGAAGGAGGTTTCGGAGAGTCGCAGAATTGGTCGCCCGAGGGGTGGAGGAGTGGAAGGAGTTAATTTATTCCAACATGTACTGGCTGAAATTGAAGACAAAGTTGCTGGATGGATGTTGCTCTCATAGTTGTTTTCTGGAGCTGTTGTTGACGTGGTCTGTGATTAGATTAACAATGACTTGTGCGTGTGAAGTTTGTGATGTCTACTATGAGTGAGTCACCTAGATATACTAGGTGCGAGTGTATGGGTAATTTGCAAGAGCAATAAAGTTTTTTCTCACAGTTACCCAACAAAGTAGCTATTTATGCACTCATTATAGTACGCAAAACAGCTGATTCCTGCACGATTTTACTTTGCCGCACTCCAGCTGACTTTGCCACACTCATTTTATTTTGTCACACTCCAGGTGTGTCAACTGTAGGAAAAATTTGAAGAGTAACTCGTGCTGAAAGTATCTTTGATGCACTTGAAAAACTTTCCGCACTCGCCTTCAGGTCGTGCGCAATGCATTTCTCTCGTGCAGCAAAGAGCTACCTCATTATTGTTACACAAATAACTATATTAACTATAAATAATAACTTATACTATTGACTAAATAACTAATACACAAATAACTATCATTTACTTCTCCGTTATTAAGTATAAATAATAGGTTCGAAAACAATTTCAATAAAGCTTACTTTATTCCTTGGATTATCAAACTAGTTGTACAATGAAGCTATTTTAACACTACTATTACTCTGTAGTTCAGATCTTGACCAATCAGAACTCTGGACTCCTTCAGAACAGTGTCGAAATTAATGTTATACAATATTCACATTAGCTGTTTAAAACATTTCGATATCAAACTGGATTTCAAATCGGAACAGTCAACAACAATCACGCATTGTAGGTTATGTTATATTTTTTTTCTTTCTTTTTTTTCTTTTCGAGGATGAAGCCCACATAGGTCTGAGACCTGTGCGTGGGTAATGAGTTGGATGATGGTGATTTATGAGTTGGACCTACAGTTTTAGGTGGGTTCCGAACCACCGGGAAGTGATTTTCAGCAGAGAACAGAGCCTTTTTTGCTGGCCAATCTAATCGGTCACCGTTACGAACAGGACCTACGACAACGCAGCTTATCTATCTGATTGAACAGATACCTGCTACGGCTCGCGGCTATCACTTCCCTTTGGGCAAGTTATTGAATTAAAGTCTTGGATTTCTTGTTCCATAACGATCCGCATTGTTAATAATGAATTTTTATAGTAAATTCAACGACTTGCCGTCAATTTTGATTATAATTGTCTGCAAGTCGTTGAAATTACTTTGAAAAGTTGTTATTGAATTCATTAGTGAATCAAATTGAACGTAGATTATTGGTTTTCGGTGCTAATATATTGTATGCAACGATTGCACTTCGTCTAGTAGCAACTCGTGAGATGTTGAGAACACGAGCTAAGCAACTTACCTATCATTCGTTGCTTAAAGGCTGTCATAGTTCAATCTTTGCATTAACTTCGATTTTTAATGGTTTTATCTAATGCATTCTCTCTTCTCTAAATCATTTTCCAATAGTTTTTAGTGACCCGACAGTGCCCTATTGGAAATGCGTCGTTGTCCGTCCGTCCGTTTGTCTGTCTGTAGAAATTCTCGTAAAAGGAGTATTATTTAGACAAACTTATTTATCTAGTTTATTCTCTATGTCTTTTCATTCAATGTAATGTATACTATTTAAATGAACAGTAGGTTGATTCTTGATGTAGATTCAATAAAAAAAAGTATGTCTTATGTGCATACGTTTTCAGAAAATACGCTTTATCTAACTTTAAAACAGATCCTGCTACACTAAATATCTTGGTCGTGGGTGAATAACAATAACAAGAGGGAAGTGATAGACACAAGCTGCGTTCTCGTAGGACCTGTATGTAACGGTGACTGATTAGATTGGCCAGCAAAAAAGACACTGTTCTCTGCTGTAAAATCACTTCCCGGTGGTTCGGAACCCACCTAAAACTGTAGGTCCAACTCATCAATCACCATCATCCAACTCATTACCCACGCACAGGTCTCAGACCTATGAGGGCTCACCCTCAAAAAAAAAATTACTCTTGAAATTTGGTATATCCCTTTGCTTCCTTTTAATTCCAGTGAAGACCGTATTGATTTTAAAGTATTGGGTTCAAATATAGAATAATAATAGCCGAGCGAAGGGAGGACTTTGTCCCGAGTCAACCGTTTTGTATTTTTCTGTTTGTTCGTGAAGCATTTACTGTTGAATGCATGAGCCGATGAAATTTCGCATTAATGTTCCTTTTAGTAATGCACAGCGATGTATGTATGAGAGTTTTTCAAATTCTATTGCTTTTGAAGGATATTTAAAAGGGAAAAAGTAAGGCTATAAGTACTATAGCAACTTATGATTTTTAAAATGAGCTTCTCCATCATATGCAATTGGAATAAGATTCATAGATAGCCCTCGGACCCCTTCATTTATCTGGTTGAGCCTTATTCATATGACTAAAGTTATCAGTCATAAGAATAACATATTTGCTTAAGAGAAACAAATCAATCTCAATATTTTAATCAAGTGTAATAAAAAGTGATTACATTGAATTATATACATATTCAGTTAATATTGATTATTTATATTGATTTTTAAACTTAGACTATTTATCAGACATCTGAAATCTAATTCACGCAAATCATCAACTGTCTCGCGAATAGAAAACACAGCCTTGTTAATGCAATACAGAGTGAACTTTTCTGAAAAACTGACATGAAAAAGACTACTCGAATTGAATCAAGGGTGAGGTCTGATGATTGTGTTTAATTTTGCGATGATGATTATCATTGATTACTTGAGTATGCTCCTCTGTGCAAGCACTCATATTCTTGGGCGTGAGGTTCACTGTTCACAGAACTACTAGTAATCATATGATTTTAATCAACTCTTAATCAAAGGTCATTCACTATAACAGCTGATAGTTTTTTGTGTTTGCATCCACAGATCTTACTAGCCATGAAATTCCCAGGGTCCAGTATATCCATTTTTGGGGGATGTGAGATTCCTGTACTCATATTCCGTTGCATGGGAGATAGAAGTCTGTTAGATTGCTTTTCTAAGGTTGTCTGTGATGAGACAAGCTCTGGCCGGCTTCGTTTCCTACAACCTTGGGTTCGAATCTCATTTAAACATGGATGTTTCTCTTCGTTCACTCATTCACATCATTACCCACGCATACGTTTCTAAACTCATGTGGGCATCATCCGCAATAAAAAATTATAGCGAGAAGTGCTCACCCCACTTATTATTCACACTTATATTTCACACTTCCAACATTACCGCTGTTATATTATATTCTGTCGAAATCTTAAAACTTGTAAATCGTAGAATTGAAGAATTCTTTCTAGAAACCTTGAATTAAGGAGACCTTGATGTAGCTTTATTTTTTGTGTAGATTACGTCTTGGAGACTCCAGTTAAGGAGTATGATCAACAATATTACAATCTTGTACACTAGTTATTATAATTACTATATCAATTAGTTGAGGTGAGGCTTAATTTTGATGTGAAAGGGATTCTTGTACACTATGAAAAGTTTCAACTAAATATATTTTTAATTGTTTTTTAAATATTTCCATATTTTGAAGACTCTTTAAAAACTGCGGTTGCTTATCGTAGACTTTCCCACCAATATAACTGGATTTTTGTTTGAGTAAGCTACTATTGTGCCTCATTGTATTATAAATACGGAATGGGTGATTTTTTTTTTTTTTTTGAGGGTGAAGCCCACATGGGTAATCCCTGATAACTTTACATAAAGAGAAAAATAGAGTGGTCTATATCCAAAGCAAAGTCTGAAATAATAAAGTCGTTTCTGTACAAAAAGAGCCAAAATAAAATCGAAAAGATTTATCACAAACAGCGATCTGGAAAGCCTAAAGGAAATCAAGATTGAGTGCGCAGCACAATTCCCTATTCGAATTCAAAACACAAGTAACAAAACTCTCTCTCTCTCTCTCACCCCCCCCCCCCCCCAGTCTTGTTGAACCCCAAAAAGTACTCGAGCCATAAAAAAGGGTAACCCTTGCCCTCCTCCCCTCCAGACATAAATGGGGCGATTCAATCTCTCACGTGATTTAATCTTGAGAGTGAAAAGTTTTCAGAAGTAAATTTCAAGAAACTTGCCGAAGTTAGGTGATTCAAGATCGCCGGTCCCGAAACTTGAGTCTGTTGGAAAAGTTTATATTTCGGACAAAAGTGTCTGCAGGTTGAGAGGAAGAAGAGGAAGACGTGGGTGATGAGTTGTTCGCTTTCGTAGTAGATGGAAGAAGCCAAGTTTTTCAATGATTCTGTTTGTTAGCTAGCGATTGATAGTCAAATAAGTAGATTATTAAAAAGTGGGAGGCTCATTCGTGTATCAGAGTCCGAGACCAGTCGCAAATACAACGCAGTCAGTGCGTGATTTTTGTTGAGTATAGGAATAAATGATAATTCACAAATCGAAGCGAGGTTAATATCGAAATCGTCTGTGTTCTTCTTCATCATCATATTCTTCTTCTCCTCTATCTCGTTATCCTAATCCTCCTTCTAAGGCCCCGTTCAGACGATACGGTTTTTTTGTGGTACGGTTTTTTTACTGTACGGCGTCAACTGTACTGTGATGTTCACACGGCTTTGCTGCTAATTGCTCTTGTGATTTTAGTTATCCAGCTAAACAAAAGATTTTTTTTATTTGTGTAAGATTTTTTATAAATAAGTTACTATAAGTTTTTTAATGTGTTGACTCATCCTCTGTTTGGTTTATGCAGGAAATTTTTAGGATGTAATTATATCTTATCTTACAGAAGTTTTTTCTTTGATTTTGATCAGAGTCCGCGAATTCTGGATTCAATATTCTACAAATTTCACGCCACGCTGATAATTTACTCTCTTTATTTTTATATAAATCTAAAGTCTTGTTCCACAAGGCGGGTCTTTCATATATTGGAGAATTTAAATTTTCACAATTAATATCTTCCATTTCTGGACACTGGAATTCACTAATAAGAAGATCAATACTGAAGAAGATCAATGCTGACGATCTGAAGACTGCTTCCAGCGTAATAAGCGTATCGTTTGAACATATCCATTACAAAACATGTGCCACCGGATACGGATACAGTTGTTTTGCGGTACAGCTGATTTTAGCAATACAGTTTTCGAAGACAAAACCGAATGTAGAAATCGGCCAGAACAGCTTTTTACAGAATTCAGTCGTAACAGTATTGTGTGAACACACAATATGAAATGTACATGCAAACGAAAGCACTGCAAAATAACTGATACAGCAAATTTACTGTATCGTGTGAAAGAGAGATTGAGTTTGGGAGTAAGAGAATAGTGAGCGATGAGAGAAAGAGTTAGATTAGATTAGATTAGATCATCTTTCTTTATTCATGTAAATTTACAAGTCATGCATATAAATAGTTTAAAACAAAAATTATCAACATCACATAGATGCAATAGTAAACTCAGATAATGCTAATTTTTATAGTGCTAGATATTACTTACAATTATCTCATTTGTATGATCTTAAAGATATTAACTATGGTTATGGCAATCTAAGTGATGCAATTACATGAAATGGCGAAGTTTGGACAAAGATTCGTCCATTTTCGACACTTAACCAGTAAAAGAGAGAAAGAGACAAAGAGTGAATATAGAAGATAGAAAGGGAAAGAGAGTGATAAGGCAGGATAACGAGTGATGGAGAAGGAAGGAGTTAGGAAGCGAGTGATAAAGATGGAGGGTGAGAGAAAGAAAGAGTGAGAGAGAGTCAGGCAGGAAAATAAAGAGAGATGGAGAAGAGAGGAGAGAGGATGAAATAGAGGGTGAGAGAGTGAAGATAAAGATAAAGATAAAATTACTTTATTTACGTAAATTTACAAAATATAATTGTGAATTATTGAAAAGCATATTATTAACAACACAAAATATTATATATGAGAAAAAGTTTTGATATTAACAATTTGATTTAATGTGAAGTATTTACGTAATAAGGGCGAAGTCTGGACAAAAATTCGTCCATTCAAACTTAACCTTGATAACTTCGATCTGCGAGACTATATAATTAGTAATAATAGAATAAAATTTATACACAAATTGAAAAAATTAGAAGTGATTGAACATAATTGAAATTGAGTTTTTGTTTATATTTTCTGAACAATACAGATGGAATATTATTTACAAAATGAAAGATGAAGGTTGTCATGCTTGTGCTCTATGGTTGAAAAGATGCAGTCATTCTCTCCAAAAGATACCTCTTCAATGACGAGGTGAAGCCCGCTCGAATCTCAATGCACCTAATGGAATTAGGAAGAGCGTTCCAAGCCCGAAAAGCACTTACAACAAATGATTTGGTATAGATTGTAGTACGGTGGTTCGGTATCCCCGGTTCTAGTATGAGAAACATTATTCTGTCTGCCTCCAGAAACAAATTTGAAATCGTTTTTAAAGTAATTAGGTTTGCCATATTTGAGGATTTCTTTGACAAGTTTGTTTATTCTGAATAGTCTCTGATCTGGGAGTTTGAGAGTTGAGCAGGCAGAAGAGAGAGACAGGCAAAGAAATTAAGAGTGAGTGATAAAGATAGAGGGTGAGAGAGTAAGTGAGAGAGAGATAGGGTGAAAGAGTGAGAGATAGCCACGCAGAAACATGAAGAGAGATGGTTAGAGAAGGAGAAAGGGAGAGAGAGATAAAGAGAGAGTGATTGTGTGAGTCACAGGTTGAGAGATAGTGGAAAATATGAGGTACGGTATCTTTGAGATTAGAGGCATCAGAGACCAGAAAAAAGAATGAAATGACATCAAACTGGAGGCATGACAGAGCGAAATCCGGTGAGTCACAGATGATGGATGTCACGTCACGTGACCTGTCATTTGTCACGTGATGTCACATCATAATTACTTTTGCCGGCAGTTGAAAATGACAAGCATCATAATTATTATTATGATTCCGCCCAACCAAAAGCGCATCATAATTTCTGATCTCGACAGTCGTACAGTGACAGGAAGTGTGATGGACTCAATCAAAGCCGATAATTATTGGTAATAAATTATTGTGGGTTACATGTAGCCAGTAGTATGTAGTTTGAATCACTGTAGACAAAGGAGTCAGATTTGGTCTACCATGTGAGTTATGTGATGTGTGATAATGTATGCAGAATGTACACAATGGTGGGTTAGTACCTGGTGATTGGATGGAATTTATCAGTTTTGTCTGGGAATGTCACAACGGAATCAGATAGATAACTATCTATAGATTAATATACCTGTAGGTTACCACTGTCGACCATAATTTATTGGTGGATAGTAATGAGCAGTGGCAAATCCGTTGAGGGGGGGGGTGGTGAGGTAAGGTGATAAAGGCGTGCATCCCTCCGAATTTCTCCAAATAACCGTCACTGAAGAAAGCTTAATTTGTGTTTTTTATGGTGATTAGGACCTGGTTTTCGGTGACGCCACAAAATTTTACTCGATATCACACCCCGAAAACATTTCTGGATTCGCTTCTGGAAGATAGAGTAATTATTTGAGATTGTTTGAAAAGTATGTGTGAAAGTAAGTGTGATAGAGTAGTACAATTTACAGTACAAATAGGTAGAATTAGGTTTTAAATGAAATCTATTTTATCATTGAGAAATAAGCAGTCCATAACTCATGTCAGGCTCTGCACTCGTTCAGGTGTGAACTGATATCTCTGACGCCAGACCTGAGCCAGTCAAGTCATAAAATATTATTATTATTATCTTTATTATCATTATTATAAAGTTATTATTATTTTTTTAATACTGTGGGTTAAGTGGAAGAGGGGCTTTTATGTCTCAACTTCGCCCACGGCACTTATGTTAATTGTAAAGTGCTTCAATACAAGTCAATTATCAATCTATCTATTACTATTGAGAAACTGACATTCATCTACGATTACGTTATAAAGTAGACATAATAGGTTAGAAAGCGATGTGAATACAGTTTAATTATTTTTTCCTACAGTGACCCGAAAAAGTGCCTATTTTTGCACTAACTGTAGCACGCAAATTAGTCTATTCTTGTACCAGTGCGGGAAAGTAAATTCCAGTGTGACAATAGTTATTTATGTATTAAGAGCGTGAAGTGCAACTTCACTATTGCTCGAGCCAAAACATTTACTGCGCGACGCATAGCGGAGCGCAGTAGTTTTGCGAGAGCGATAAAGAAGCTTCACGCGCGAATTACATACAATATTTTTCCTAAAACTGCAGTTCTGGATTACAACACAATAAAAGCTTGTAGTTTGTAACATCACAGACCATGCGCGGATTTGGTTAGCGTTCGCCATTGTTGAGGCTATGCGAATTTCACGGATTCCGTAATCCACCAATGAGAAGGCATCAAAATCAAAACAGAAGCGTAAAGAAAACAGCTGGCGAGCTTAAAGTACTTTACCGCTTGCGGAGCAGTAAAGAGGCATTTTACAATTGGTTTTCAGTACGTAATGAACTACTTTACGAGCAGTTATAGGAAAAGTACTTTTCCGCACTCCAGATTTGCAACCTAACATCACAAAATATTGAGCATGTGATACGCAGGTTCCCTATTCTGCATTGAAAAATAGTTTGGCTACTCTGCTTCAGCAACGAAATAGTTGTTGTAGTTGTTGTTGTTGTTGTTGAAATCGATTTGATTCAAAGATAGTAGTTTATGTGAGGAATTGTCAGGTTATGTATGTCCTGTTTTGTTCTGTTTGAATTGCTTTATACGTTACTGTAGGAAAATCTTAACGTGTAATTCGAGTGCAAAGTATTGTTTCTGCACTCGAGAAACTGTCACTCTCGATGCAGCAGAAAAACCCCATTTTGCACTGTTACACAAATAGCTAATTCCATGGATAGTCAAAGTAGTATTGTGTAACGAAGCTATTTTGACACTACTGAAACTTTTCACTATAGGAGTCTAGACCAATCGGAATTCAGGATCTCTTCAAAACAGTGTCGAAATGGATGTAATGCTATAATAGCGTGAATGTTACCATTCCACAGCAAGTGTTTGATTTCACGTTGGTGATTATCATCGAGTATTTGTGCCCCACTATTATATATCCCTAAGACATCCTGACCCTTATTTCACAGAGCTCAGAAGCAATTGGATACCAAAATTGTTTTATGCTATGTGGGAAACACAGTGCACTGAAATAATTACTCCTTGCTCCTGGGCTACTACCATCCGTTAGGAAGACCGCAGCAGAAATTTCAGGTTTCAAATCCCGAGAGGAGGCCTGGTTGTAATTATTATTGTAATTGTTGTATGGCGAGAGCTGACCGTAGAAGCTTGAGGTTTTCGGGACTCAGATCGGGAGAGAAACTAATCAGGGGCGTGCGAAAGACGAGGGAGAGAGTGAGAGTGAGTGAGTGCGTGAGGGATTGCGAGAGGATGAGAGGGTGTGATTGAGGGAGTGAGGAAGAAAGATCGTGAGGGAGTGTGGAAGGAGGTAGAAAGAGAAGCTAATGTTAGAGTAGAAAAAAAGATTAAGAAAGGTTCAAAAGAGAGAGGCAGCTACTTTGTTATGCAATAATTATTTTGCATTTATTTCTTACAACCGCAAGAATTTCATCTAACTGTATTATTTATGTGTTACATAATCATATTTTATTTCTGGGATGAGCACTGTCAATTCTAATTCAAAAGGAAGATTGAGAGGCATTGGAAGAAAAGAATGAAGATGAAAAAATAGTTTATTAATCTATCTGTTTATCTATTTATCGAATTTTTTATTTATTTATTCATACAGACAAAACACCAACGAATGTAAGGATGCAACAAAGTATAAAACTGCTCTCTTTACAAATTTTAACTATGCTTTATCAGCATGTGGTTAAGTTTAATGAGTTTACTAACGACAAATTAACCTTGAATATTGAAATTAAGGTTAATATTTTGAATTTTAATTTAAAATATATTATAAATATTAACCAATTAATTTTTTGAATAGCATAGCTTCCCACATGTGTCTTAGCAAGAATCTGCTTGATTGCTCAAGCTCACTTCTCTCATCAGAATGATGAAAGAATTGCATATTATGAACATTGGCCCGTTACTCTTTTACAGGAATAAATATGACACGAAATTGAAGTTGTCCCTATCACCTTACTCATTCATAAATAAATATCTAGGGACTTAATTCAGGTTGTGTATACAATAGTTATTATGTAAAATGAGCTGGAAAATTGAATGAGATTTGATAAAACTCTTCAACTACTGTAATTATTTGAAGAAAGGGGCAAACCTTTTCGTGAAAATAGAGGATTTCAAGTTTGAAGTGGAATAACTCAGTTGATACATAGATAAATAGATGAATGATGAAAGATTACACTAGGTTTATTATTATTATTATTATTATTATTATTATTATTATTATTATTTTCATTATTATTCTCATTCATTGTATTTTTGACCCAATAAATAAAGTAAATAAATAATAATAATAACTTTTCTAAGAGACAAAACTGTTCCAAGAAATTGACCAGATATTACACTCACTGACAAAGTTGCTGAAAGAACATTATCTGATTGATGTTGCAGTTCCAAATTCACATAATTTGGAGGCAACATGGATTGAGAAGTGTGATAAGTACCAGCCACTGATTGAAGACATCAAACGGGTGAGGAAACAGAAAGAGGTGCATGTGGTCCCTCTTGTTGTCTTAAGCACGGGACTAATCCCCAAAAGATTGCATCACAGTCTAGCCCTATTGAACCTGCCACCTGAAACCTACATCCAGCTGAAAAAGTCTCTCATCCTGAACACAACAACAATAGTTGAAGAGTTTTTAAATCTTCCTCCATTGTAGTCTTGTTACTCTGATAAAACTGAATGTTCTACATCTTGCAAAATTATGCCGATGTAAGAATATGAACCACTATCGGTGTGAAATGAGAAATAATAATAATACTAATTTATTGTAGCAAAATTACAATAATTGTGAAGGCGCAAAACATTGAGGTTGATTTAGATTTAACGAAATACTCCACTCGAAAAATAATAACATGAATCGTTTTTTATGAATAGATCTTTATTTACATGATCATCGTAACAAGAATATCTTAATAATGTTTCTACAATTTGTTTCATTCAACATAAAGCCTTTTCTATTCACGGCTATAATATAGTCTCCAGAGTTTTTTTAATGGACATCTGCAATCTTCCGTCAGTTTATTTTTGTAAAGAAGCATTTCCGGGTCTATCTTCTTTATTTCGACGGAAGGAGTAAGCTTAATTACTTTGGAAGATTCTTGTTAGAACATCCTATACCCAGTGAAAGAAACATAGATTATCCCGGATGATAGAAAGAGAGAAATTGATGAAGAAAGCAAGATAAATAAAGAGAAAGACAATAATTTTGCGGTGTCGAAATTGTTTGTGAGCCAAAAGCAGAGCAGAGCGCTTCAGCTGTAGAGAAGCCTCTCGACGTAATTCAATACGCTATTGACTCTGCAGCCTACTCGGTACTAATGGATTAGGGTCGCCCACTTTACAGTTATTATACGCAATCCTACCACAAACCCTCCCCCTCACGCCACCCCATCCACAAGTGAAACAAGCACTGTGATTGGTCCGTTGGGTCAGCAAGAGTGGCAGGGTAGCCAGAAAGGTAGGTGGAAGCACTTGCAGGTAATTTCACCTAGATGCGAGTTTTACTACCGTTGAGATACGGTTTCCACGTTGTTGGGGAGGGGGTGAAACGGTGAGAGGTTGAAAGGGTGATGAGGGGGTAAGGAGAGATTCATCCTAACAAAATGGGAAGGATTGTCAAGGATTGCTAGTTTTGAGTATCCTTACGGGTGCCGTTACAATGGCTGGGATGTGTTTCTTCAACATAAACGGTTTGTTGTCTCCACCAAATCCTGATGAAAACGCTTTGATCCACGTTAGGTACACGCTTGGTGAACTCTTGGTTCACGCTCCAATAGACGCTTTTTTTCCTTTTTTTATTGCTGATGATGCCCACATGAGTTCGAGACTTATGCGTGGGTAATGAGGTGAATGATAACACTTATAGATGCCAGACGGAGGAGCGGGATTCGAACCCACGACCACTGAAACGACAGCAAGCTGAAGTTGTGACACCCCAACCAACTACGGTACGCAGCACGCTTGGAAAGCCCTTGGATACATGCGATTCATCCTGTGAAATAGGATGAATGTGATTCATGTGAAGTTTTAAAAACATATCCTTCATCTTGATTCATTTGATACATGTGTAACAATCCTTACGTTAGAATTTTGATGAAAAAAAAACAGTACTTACATATTAAACGGAGGCCACTTTTTAACAAGCTCAACTTGAACTCGCTAGATCTTGATGTCTCGTTGATTGGAATGTTATGAAGATTGCTTGTGTTACAGCATTACATCACTAAATTCGATATCATGGATTTAGCAAGGTTAGGTTAAGCTTGTTAAATAGTGGCTTTTGTATAATACATAAGTACTGGAAAAATACTCAACAAATTTTGCAACTGACCCCAGGAATAATAAACTGCTCTTTTTAAAATAGCAAATAAATTCATCAATGAGTGGACTTTTTTTTAATAACAATTGACTTGATTTGATAAGCTATTGACTCTGTAGCCTACTCGGTACTAATGGATTAGGCTCGCCCAATTCACAGTAATAATAGATTACTAATTTATTTAATTATTTATTGTGAAAATTACAATGAATGTGAAGGCGCAACTGACTCAAGTCCAAAACTAAAACAAATTTTGAATATGCTATATTGTCCAAAACATTGAGATTAATTTTAATGCTGAAAATTCAGATTTACCTAAATTCTCCACTTAAAAAATAATAAAATGATTCCTTTCCACTTAAAGGCGACTATTGTATATGTATAAATATTTAGGCTATTATCTAATGTTTTTATGTATATATATCTTGCTCCTTTCCAAAAAATCTAGGTATATCCTAGTGATCATTCGTGTTTTAAAAAGTGATGTAATTCATGTGACATCAAATAATTGTTTTTTCTAATTTCACTTTTTTTGTTGACTTTCAGGCGATGGCCCGCGAACCAAATACCCAGTGATCGTTTACATTCATGGTGAATCTTATGAGTGGAACTCAGGGAACGTTTATGACGGAACCGTATTGGCCAGCTATGGTGGAGTCGTCGTAGTCACTGTCAACTATAGGCTTGGCATCCTTGGTGAGTGGAAAAACTAATATATTTTATTATTTGGTTGATAAACTTTGGAAATATTTACAGAGATTTTATATTTCTCGGAAATCCGATTATGATGTTGGTGTTTGTGTTTTTGGTCTATGATGTCTCAATGTTTATTATTGAATTTTGAGCTTGAGAAAATTCTTTATTAATCCATTCATTCAATTTAGTTGCTATATTAAATATGTTTTATGTAACAGGAGCTGAAAAATAGAATTGAACATTATAAAAGTCTGCAACTATCGAAACACTTCATAAATTATTAAAAAATAACTATTAAATATTTTTCATGTTTGAAATGGATTAACTTGGTTAATTGACAATAGAGAAAATTGCCCGACGAAACTTGTGTGTTTTTACATGTATTTATAATTGTATTCAAATTTTCAGGTACAATTATGTTTTGCTGTTTCATTTACAATTCACATAATGTTTCTTATTGTTTTGTGAAGTTCTTTTTGGCAAATAAATAAATTTTCATTCAAAATAACTTTTAGAAAATTCGATTTTGAAAATAAAAAGAATTATCTTATCTCTCAATAGCCAAAAATGCATCCAAAATTCAAAAAATCTGAGCCTATTGTTCGAAACACACTCATTTTTCATAATTCTTCTAAACTTGATATTCTTGTGTGTTTTGATCCAATAAAACCGTGGTTCATAAACTTTGAGTATCTACATTTTGGGCTATTAGGTGATTCAAAACTTATTGTATAATTTATTGAATTTTCTACACATTTGTTACGTTGAAATAATGATAAGTACACAATTAACCAATTTAGTAGATATTTTCACTTGCACGACTTGCAGAACTGTTTAAAGTAAGTAAGAAATAGAAATTTCACTTTCTTAACTAAGACAGAACATGTTTTCGGGCAGGATGGCCATCCTCAGGGCCTGAAAAGTTTTATTTCAAGAAAAAAGAAATAATAAATTTCTTGTTTATTTTAAATACGTCATCTAGTTGAGAATATCTACTATTCTACTCGCAGCTCATCATGAATCAACAAATGCTAAGTAATCAAGTTAATCACATTAAACATTAGAAAAATGTTTTAAATTATTATTTTGGCTCATTTTGGGATTTTTTTAATAATTACAGTAGTTACAGAATTTTGACATGTTCTATTGAATTTTCAGCTTCCTCTACAAAAAGTCTATGCAATTAATCATTCAAATAAAGGTTTTGGAGATAAAACCTGACATGTAGAAAAATTTTAAGTTGATAAGATGTAATTTTTCTTTACATTTGACAGAACATGTTTTTTGTGGCACTGATGATTGGCTTCAGCCCGCTAGCATGTTAGGAAACATGTAAATATGTTAGGAAAGTGATGAAAATGATGAGAATAATCATCAAATTGATGACAGTCTTATGGGTGATAATGAATCAGCAGATGAAATAAGTGATAGTCAAAATTAATTGACTACAATGCAGCTTCAACACATCAAGATACCCCCACGAACATATGAGATTGATGATATTTGTGATTTACTTCAGTAGATTACGATAAACTGTGATTTACTAGAAAGAAGATTAAATTCAGATTGGCTTTAAACAGACGTACTATGAGATTAGAAATCTACTGTTCAGTACAAAAATAGATTTAAAAAAAAAAACAATAAATAGATAGACACATAGATATGCCTCCTATAAGACAAATTATACTTATTCTTATTGTATTAAATTAAAATTGTTCAGCATGTCAGTAGAGAAGTGAAAAATGTTCTTGGAGAAGTTTTATTAAATTAATATGGCTATCTGCCAACTTTAGTTATCTTTATATCTGTAACGAAGTGTTTCCGGATAATATGGAAGTTTTTCTTTTTGTATTGATGAATATTTTCCTATTGTGAGAGGAATATGCTTCAGAAGTTTGGAAAATCCCTTCTCAAACACTCTGTATAATAATATTCATTTCCTGGTTTATTCGGAATTCATGTTTCTGAACTCTTATTATGGTTCAAACGTGACTCAAATATCAAGAGTTCATCCGTTAGGGAAAAACTTTATCGGAATAAAATCATGACATTCGTAGGAACAAATATCCGAATGTGTATCGGGGATAATAAAGAGAAAACTGACAGGAAAAAATGAAGACAAAAGAAATCTGTCGATAAATCGATGTGTAAAGCAAAAGAAGTGATGAGGGTTGAAGTCTATATGCGAAAGAATGCATGCATATAGGAACTGTCAGGCTGGAAGTGGAAGTTTGTATCGCTGTACGGATGGAGAATTTCCCCGTTGAGATTTTATTTTTGGAATTCTCTCTGAATAACAGAAAATAGAGGAACGGTTCTGATAGAATTTTCCAATTCTCGTCCCGTTATACGTCTGATTGATTGTATTGAGTCAGCATTTTAATGTAGATTTTCATGGAAACATTATTTTGTTGTTTTATGGGAGTGTTGTTTTTCAATTTAATAGAGATTTGGGAAACGTTACGTTTGTTTTCATGCTAGCTGAATGTGGGCACGTCTACTTCACCCGCGAAATTTTAAATTTCAATTATTGACTACTATGAGCTGATGTTATTATCGATTACTTTAGAAAAAATCAATAAGGAACATTTATTCAAGATTTACATGGCCAATTATAATGTCTATTAAAGCCTAAAGTCTATTTCATGACTTGTGTAGTAATTTATTCTCTCACTTTCTTCAATTTACGCGGTTGATTCGACTGTTTTATAATTATTAGTTTTCAGCACAGAAACTAATTTTTTACGAGCAGTGGTAGGAAAAATGAAATTATATATTTTCTTTAAAATAATTCGTTAGAGCCTTATTTTACAGAGCCTCTTCAGTTGCCGTCGCACGCAACTGCAAAAGATGCTCAGACAAGCTACTTGAAGCGATGCATGCAATTTATATGGAGCTTATTATACTGAGCCACAGCTGTGACCACGCCCCCTTTAGTCACGGCCACAGGCTACTCGAGTCGCTTACCCTCGCTTCTAGTGGCAAGCCTGTGCGACTGTCGCCTTGCCTGCCGACCATTGTTTGCTATGACGCTACTGGGCCACTCAAGTCGCCAACAGTTTCATGGCTTTTTATAGTCGGCAATGACAGTTTTGTACTAGCTTGTCATCATTTGGAGGTTATGTTTGTTTGTAAGCTGATTATGTTATGGTGTGTGATAAGTTTCAGATTATAAATTACAGTTGTTATAGATCACCGTAAAGTTATTTTGGGTAACGTGTTGAAGTTTTTAACCGACTTCCAAAAAGAACAATATTTTATATTTATAAGGACCTGTTTTTTTTATTTTATTAAATTGATGACACTTTGAATTCAGAGCAATGCTGTGGCTTGCATTGGCGACTGCTGTTGCTGTGGCAAGCCTCGGCGACAGCCTTGTGGCGCGGGACGGTGACTGCTATGGCTCTGTCCAATATAGGCCTTAAAGTAATTCAGTTAGAAGTAACTTCGCCAATTGTACACCAAATTAATCTCCATTGAAAATTCGTTGTGTGAAGATTTTCGTCATGTGAAAGTATATATTTTACCGTATTCTCATTCAAAATCAGATATAGAGGCTGTGCTCGGATGGGTAACAGCTATGACTCTCTGTTTTCCGCATTAGTTTGACTTGACTAGTGGTTTAAAACCTTCTTAGTGGTTCACCTTCACTTGACGAAGAATTAGAAGTGGTTTGAAACTCACCTCAATCCTAAGGTTCACCATATTTCTCATAACAAGACTCAAACGGTGAAATGGAAGTACCCCTAGAACTGCTTGCACAGTGGAGCAACCAATACTCGATGATAACCACCATCGTAAAATCAAACATATGCTGTGTTGTTGTCACTGCTACAGTCCTTCATACGCAATTTCCCACACTTTATGTTTTATTTTCTTACTGTGAGTAGTGTAATATCAATTCAGACTTGTGTTATACTCCATGTTCAAAACAGAAAAAAATTGCGATGATAGTGCTTATCAATATTGAGTGTTCTGTTGTGGAAGCATCCCGAGCAAGTCTTTCATCTCTTAAGTTTTCTCCTTTCACTGATGATGTTCACATGAGTCTGAGAAATGTGTTTATAGTAATTGACCGAACGAAGAGATGTCTCTGTTACAAGTCGACCATTTTTCATTTGTCTGTCTGTCTTTCTGTCTGTCTGTTTGTAACGCATTTACGCTTAAACGCGTGGACCAAATTCAATGAAATTTTCCATGGATCTTATTTCAAGGAATGCTTAGCGATAAATGTGTAAGGTTCTTCGAAAGTTGCTTGCATTTAAAGGATATTTAAAAGGGGAAAATATAAGGCTCTTGGGCCTTCTTCTAAGGAAACATATAATTTTCAAAATGAGCTTCTTCAACTTATAAAAATTGAAATACGATTTATAGATAGCCCCCGAGCCCCCTTATTCATCTGCTTGAGCCTTATTCATATGAATAAAGTTATCATTCATGAGAATAACATATTTGTTTGAGAGAAACAAATCATTTCTAATATTTCAATTCAGTAATTATCAAGTGATTATAAGTGAAAATAAGTAAATAATATATAATGATATATAAAATAAATAATAATAATAATAAATAAATAATAGTATTATATAAAATAAGTGAATGATATAGAAGTTTAATTAATATTGTTTTATAAACTCATTCATCAGACATCTGAAATTAATCTAATTTTCACAATCAGCTGTCTCGCAAATAGGAAACACAGCCTTGTTGATGTGATACAGCGTGGCCTATTGTGAAAAACAGACGTAGAATAGACAACGCGAATTGAATCAAGGGTTAGGTCTGATGACTGTGTTTAATTTTGCGATGATGACTATTATTGAGTACATCGAGTATGTTTCTCTGTGCAAGCACCTTTATTCTTTGGCGTGACACAGAAACTAGTATAATTTCAATTAACTTCTAACTTTGATCACTCACTATAACAGCATATAGTTTTTGTGTTTGCATCACAGATCCTACTAGCCATGAAATTCCCAAGGTCCAGTATATCCATTTTTGTGGGATGTGAGATTCCTGTACTCATATTCCGTTGCATGGGAGATAGAAGTCCGTTAGATTGCTTTTCTGATTGAACACTTCAAAGTCCGTCCATTCAAATCATGCCGGGATTATTGATGTTTGCAGTACCTGAGAGCTGGCAGTCCCTTGTTTTCCTGCTTCTTCGCTCAAAGGAGGGTTTTCACGGTCGACTAGAGGCATGCGCTGTGCTTCTGGTCTGGTATGAGAATACAGTTGCTTGTGTGAACGGTGGTTCTACTGTGTTGAATCCGCGTGTTTATCTTAGATAAACTATTGCATTGGTTATTGGAAAAAAGAAAAGTTTCACAACTTCATCTTCATCTTTATCATAATCACGTTACTCTTCTTCTCTTTCTCCCCTTCCTTCTCCATCTTCTTTTCCTTCTTCTCCGTCTCTTTCTCCCCCTCCTTCTCCATCTTCCTCTCCTCCTCCTTCTGCGTCTTTTTCTCCCCCTCCTTCTTCATCTTGTTCTTATCCTCCTCAACCTCCAGCTCCCACTCTATTTATTCATCTTCTTTTCTGCATTACATCCCCCTCTTCCTTTCCATTTCTTCTCTTTTCTCTTTTCACTATTCATTTCTATCCCTTTCCATCTCCTACTTCACCTTTTCCTATTTCTTCTTGTTCTTTTTTCTTTCATTAATCACTTCACTGTCTTTTTCTTCTTTTTTCACCTTTTCTCTTCCTATTCACGTCTCTGGCTTTTCCTTCTTCTCCTTCCTTGTCTTCTTCTTTCTGGCTTCTATGTTTTTTCGTTATCTCTTTCTTCTCTTGTTCTTCCCCTTATCCTTTTTTCTCTATATCTTCTCAATATTCACTCACCTCCCTATTCTGATGTTCGTACCACTCAACCTTTTTTTACTCGCTCTTTTTTTTCAATTCTCCGTTTTGTCCATCCCATTGACTTCCCTTCTCTTTTCTCCTTCGCCAATTTTTCTTCTTTTCCTTCTTCGTCTTCTTCTTATTCTTCTCCATCATCTTCTCCTTCTTCTTCTCTATATTCATCTCCATTTTATCCCAATCCTTTTTCTTTCTCCTTTCCAATCTTCTACGTTTCTCTTTATTGTTCAAATCTTCAGTTGTTTTCCTCTCTTTTTCCCAATCTCAATCATCATTTCTTTCACCTCCAACTCTTATTTTTCCACTTTATCTCTATTCAGCTCCTACTCCACCGTTTTTTGTTAGTTTGATGGAAAATAGAGAAGTAAAAGTGAGTTACTGAGAGAAAAAAATATTGGTTGATTGAA
Organism: Conomelus anceps; assembly: GCA_948455865.1. Taxonomy (NCBI): domain Eukaryota; kingdom Metazoa; phylum Arthropoda; class Insecta; order Hemiptera; family Delphacidae; genus Conomelus; species Conomelus anceps. The sequence goes on from OX418216.1 coordinate 10,186,927, forward strand.
TGACTGCTTTTATTAAGGGAGGAGTTATGACTCAGGGTCCTCTCTCCCACTCAACTCTCTCTTTCACTCTATCTTTCTCTTTCTCTCTTAGAGAGGGAAAGAGAGTGTGTGTGTTAGAGAGAATACTGGCAGTAAGAGAACAGTAAAAATAATAGTTTATTCGACAGTTACACTTCTTTTGAACGTTAAAAGATACAATAATGAAGTAGAATACTAATGCGGGTGGCCTATTGCGCCCCTTCACCATCAACATCTACAACAAAGTCTGACAGTCGTATTCAAAGTTTAATTCTAAGATGAAAAGGAGAAGTTAGTAACTTTTACACGAAGAGCGAGTTGCGCAGCGTTTTTTGGAAATTGAAGGAAGTCTGCTATTGGATGGGGAATGTCAAAAGTAGAGTGCAGTGAGTTGGAAATGGTTGCAGAAGTATAATTATTATTGTTGTTGTCGTCAAAAGATTCGTGTTTCAACATTCAAAGATGATAGGAGGAAACAAGAAGTTGGATGAGAAAGAGAAAGAGGAGAGGACCGAAGAAGAACAAGAAGAGAGGTTGAAAGGAGGAGGAAAATTATTAAGATGAGGGGTAGGGGAAGAAGAGAAGAAGGAGGAGGAGAAGAAAGAGGAGTAGAAGAAGAAGGAGAGGAAAAAGAAGCAGAAGAAGAAGAAGAAGCAGGAAAGTATAGGAGGAGGAACAAAATAAGAGGTTCAGAAAGAGACGGTAATAGACAAAGAAAAACGTGTTTAAAAAATGAACATTAAAATAAAAATAAATGAAAATAAAAAATGAACATTGGGAACAGAGAAAGAAAGAAAACAATAAAAAATTAGGGTACCTAAGACAAACAAAGAAAGGAAAATAGGAAGAAATTGATGAGAAGGGAGGAGCATAAGTGAAGGATTAGAGGAATAGACGATTTGTTTTTTTTTTTTAATAGGTGGAAAGGAACAAGAATCTAAGAACGAAAAATGAACAGTGATGTAGGATAGAAGATAAGATAGAGGAAAGGTAGCATGGATTATATAAGAGTGAATGATAGGGCAAAGGGGAACCGTTGAAATATAAGGGGGAAAAAGATCAAAGATAAACAACAACAAAACGGAGAGGAAGGAGAAAAAGAAGAACAAAAAAAATTAAGATGCGAAGAAGAAATAGCAGGAATTGTATGAGAAGAAAAGGAAAATGGAAAAGCAGAAGATGAAGAAGCAGAAATAGAAAAAGAAGAAGAAGGAGAGGAAGAGGAAGAGGAAGAAGAAGGAGAAGAAGAAGGAGAGGGAGGGATAGAAGAAGGAGAGGAAGAGGAAGAAGAAGGAGAAGAAGAAGAGGAAGAGGAAGAAGAAGGAGAAGAAGAAGAGGAAGAAGTGGAAGAGGAAGAAGAAGAAGAAGAGGAAGAAGTGAAAGAGGAAGAGGAAGAAGAAGGAGAAGGAGAAGGAAAAGGAGAAGTAGAAGAAGAAAGAGAAGGATAAGGAGGAGAAGAAGAAGAAGAAGAAGAAGAAGAAGAAGAAGATAAATGAATATGAGGGGGAAAAATAACAAGAAAAATAACATCAAAACGAAGAACAAGTAGGAAAGAAGAACATAAAAGAAAGAGGAGTTGGCGAAGATGAAGAAGAAGAAGAAGAAAATGTAGAAGAAAAAAGAAGACGGAGGAGGAGATGATGGTGAAGCAGAAGAAGTAGAAGAAAAAGAAGAAGAAAACAAGAGGAGAAAGAGAAAAATAAAAAGTAGAAGAGAAAAAATAAACAGGAGAAGAAGAATAAGAGAATATCGAGGAAAAAAGGAAGAAGGAATGATGTAGATGTGAAAAGAAAATAAGATTGAATCAGCGATGCACTGGATCCATTTTAATTCTCTCGCACCCCGACCGAGTCGGTCTTTGCCTTCTGTAGCACAACTTTCGACTGTTGCCCCCTTGAATTATTTCAAAGGGCAGCCAAAAGGATAACTTGAAAGGATTTCGGGGGGCTCTCAGTTATGGGGGGGGGGGTGGTTGGTTCAGGGGTCACATGATTGTCTTGGGGAGAAGTCGAAAGGCACAATCAACTGTGCATTGTTCGCTCAGAACAAAAGAGAGTGGAACATCTTTTGTTGGCCCGAGAGCAGAGAGAGTAGAGCGAGAGGAGGAGAGAGTGAAGGAGAGAGCAGAGCGGCGTAAAGTTGGGCCAACGAAGCGTCGACCGAGTTATTGAGACGACGGAATTATAATTATTACTCGCGTCTACAATGGCCGTTAAATTCGCCCAACCCTAGCCTATGACCCTCGAAGATAGTGTTTGAGAGGGGGGAAAGGAGCATTTTGTAAAGTTGTGAAATGGCCGAGGTGCCTCACATTGGTTATGACTTGATTCAATTTGGTATAGAAATACTAGGGTCTGTTGCATAATATATCATAATTCACGAACTGTTAATTTTTTTGTAACTTTGGAATTTAGTTGCATAACCAAAATCTACGGAGCAACAAAATACATAGGAAACTTTGAATAGTTATTCGCGTATCAAAATCGTGAAAAGCGACTTGATCAATCGAGAAATGCATTATTACGTACAAGCTGAAGGAGAGTGCGGAATATATTCTTGAGTGCAGCAAAGAAAGAGGTTGGTAGCACTGGGCTACTCTGTAAGTTTGGTGAATTTGGAGCTCTGGAATTTAAGTTGATTTTTCATTTTCAATGCTATAATCTTGCTCTAGTGATAATTCTGGTGATTGTTTGAGAGTTTAGTTACCTGGTGAGAGTATCCATGTTACAGGAAGTGTAAGTAGAACAATTTTATTTGGGAAACATTCATACAGTACTGACGTCTAAACACTTTTGACTCCATTTTTGTCAACCGGCAATTACTTGCAACAACACTCAAATCAACAACACTGTCGGGAGTTTGGAACTGTCGACCGTTGGCCGTTGGTGACCTTGTCACTACTTTCGCAGATAACGATAAGCGTGCTACGGACTACTGAATAGAGTCGGCCTACTGCCGAGTGACTCTTATCAAGACGAACAGCTGGCTTTTCAAAACATTTGCTTGTATTCTTTATTTATCTGTTACCTTGACTACGGCATCCATGACCGGGTTGTAACTGTTCGACTCTCTGGAGAGAGCGGCGTAATTGGGTGTTGTACATCTTTAGCCCAATCATTCTACCCTGTTGGGTCAGCAGCCCATCCCCGGTCGGGACTGTATCGTCTCGAGAAATTCTCTCATTTTATTCATTGGAATCTATTCATCCCGTATCTTTGCTGTGACGTAGTAATAATTACACTTTGACGCTAAACTGATTGATTCTAGACTGCAATCATTGTTATGCGGTGTTAAGTCAGTAACCCCTTCAATTAAATTTGATACCGTAAGCCATACATTGGCGGTGAGCGGATTCTACTTTCTTGGGTGAGTGGGATTAAAATGATAACACGAACTGGACGTAACACCTTGAAGACGCAGATTGAACGCAATCTAAATAGCCTCAAAGACGGCCTGATTAATAGCGGAGTGATAGAGATTGCTATCAACATACATGCAGTTTTGGAAACAATTTCAAATAAATTTTCAAGAGAAGCAGTGATAGATATAATACCGGTAGTTACTTCACTGTTAAGTAGATATGACGCTGCAATTAAAGTGAATGATGATTTAAAAAATAATTTAACAAGCGCCGCAGCTAGAAATGACTCTTTAGAAAAATTACTCATTCAAGAAAAGAAGAGCAGGAAAAATGAATTGGATGATTCAATGTGTAATGAGGAGAAAGCGGACGCCGAAATTAAGCAGCTGAAATTAGAACTGAAAGCCTTGAAGACAACTAGACCTGATGCTGATGAATTGAAGTCGGAAATCAGTTCAAAAGATGCAATTATTAATCTTCTTCAAAGTGATGCGCAGCGTGCAACTGATAGAATTTCAAATTTGGAAACCGAATTGGCATTGTTGAGAAAGTACAGTACACTCTCAGTGGATTACACAACTCCAAGGTCGACCTGTAGATCATCCCAAGTCTCCAGTTACGGGGCAATAGAAACGTCCAATAGTTTTTCAGTATTGGGTGCTGAGGAGTATGAGTCACCTTCATTGCAAGCGGCGGTAGGTCGTACACTCAAAGTGAGAGCCCAAGTGCATAGGAGTGCTTATGATGAGTCTGTGGATAGGAGGAGGCCAGGTGTCAAGAAATCACGATTCATGAACTCCGTGAAGAACCGTGTTGTCATACTGGCGGATAGTCAAGGAAGAGGAATGTATAATTACCTTAGTGAAATATCCGACGAATATGACATTTTTGTGTATACGTTACCAGGAGCTAAGTTTAAACAAGTAATCGCAAACGGAATGCAGTTTATTAAAAAATTGACTAAATCCGATTACGTGTATGTAATGACTGGCTCAAATGATTTCGGCGACGATGAACCGTGCCATCTCACAATACAACAAGGAATGGATATGATTTTATCGTCGGGCTTCAACACAAATATCATCATCAGTGCTATTCCCTACAGATATGACAGGCGACATCTGAACGACGATATATACTTTGCCAATTCATCGATAAAAAATAGGATATCGTCATATAGTGGAGCATCGACAGTAAGATTCAGTGAAGTCAAAAATCTGAGAAGACATCATTTTAGCAAAAAGGGTTTACATTACGCTAAAAGTGGGAAACGACTGCTGGGGAAGTCATTGTGTGAATTTGTATCTGGTGACAGCAGCATTATCTTCAAAGATATTAGAACGTTGCATCATAGTTTACGAGAGCAGAAAACTGCCGGAAAAAGAGTTCCTTCCATTTCAATGGAATCCAGTGACGATGTCAATGCTATAACCATGGACTACTCCGCGACTTCAGCATCAACGCCATTGATTCTCCAGTCTCAGACGACTTCGAGTGCCAGGTCAATTTTAAACATTAATCTTAGAGTACCCAATACTTCCAATAATATAGTCAATGCTCCCATTCAAATGTCTTGTCCCTGTCCAAGTATCTCAACAAATGAGAGCAGCCAAAGCCCCAGACATTTATTTTCAATCTCCCGAAATTCCTCCTCTAAATCACTTGACATCCACAACCGCACCCTAGAAGACAATAGTTTTTTAGACGTATTTCCTCACTTCAACCGATCCATATAAAGAGAAACTCACAGATCAGAATATTACATCAAAATATTAGGCACCTTTCGTCAGCCATAGATTCTTTGGAAATTACCTTGGAAGAAATAGAACCCGACATAGTCGTTCTAACGGAGCACAAGGTATTCAGTCATGAGTTACCTCATATAAATATTTTAAATTATGATCTAATGTCTTCCTACACCAGAAATAACTTCCAAGGTGGCGGTGTAATGATACTCACTAAGAAGAGCCTAATAAATGTTAAATCTGTTCAAATCGTAAAGGTTTCTGAGCTTATAGAGGACAAAGTATTTGAAGTGTGTATGGTGGAAGTTGCACAGAGTAAGAAAAGGATACTGATATTGGGACTGTATAGGTCGCCCATTGCTGCTAACGAGATTATTTTTTTAAATCGGCTAAATCTGTTGCTAGATATTTTGAGTCATAGGTATAAGGATGTGATTATAGTTGGCGATTTCAACATTGATATGACTAGACAAACTCGTACCAGCAGGGAGGTTAGTAATATACTTACAGCATATGACTTTCATTATATGGTTGACTTCCCCACCCGAATAACGGAAACTACAGAGTCGGTTATTGATAATGTTTTTACTAACATTGACAGCTCAATTACAACAATTACTGGAATAATCACTCAATTATCAGACCATGACGCACAGTTAGTTGAAATAGAAATGGAAAGTTTTAAAAATGAATATGGAAAGGATGACAAATTTATTTTTAAATATTCAAGACATTTCAGTGACGAGAATTTTGAAAAGTTTAATTTAGCTCTAAAAAATGAATCTTGGTTGGATGTATATAACTCAGACGTGACGTGCAAATATAAGATATTCAACGATATTTTTCTGTATTATTTTAACATTTATTTTACAAGGACTCTGGTTAAGAAAAATATTAACAAGAAATCATGGATAACGACAGAGTTAAAGATGAATAAAAGAGAGCTCATAAATCAGACTAATAAAGCAAGGTTAATTAAGAATAGAAATATGCAAGTCAATCTCAAAAATAAATGTAGGGAATTCAAGGCAAAACTAGTTCAAAGCAAAAAACTATTTTATGACAACAAAATAAAAAACTCTAAGAATGTAATAAAAGAAACCTGGAACATTATAAACGGAGAGGTTGGAAGTAAAAATAAATCTTTTGAAAACATTAGTATAAACCATAAAGGTCAGAACTGTTCTAATCCCAAAAAAATAAGTGAGCTTTTCCTGGATCAATTTACACAACGGGAAAAAAATACGGGACTTTTGCAAGATTCAACGCAGGAAGAGGACTTAAGCGATCACCAATTTAAATTTAAATGTAAAGCAATAGAATATGAGGCACTTGATAAAATTATTTCCAAATTAAAAAATAAATATAGCGCTGGATATGATGAAATTCCAATTGCCATAATAAAAAAAGCAAAGAATGTCTTATTGAAACCACTTCTGCACTTAATAAATTCTTCATTGATAACCGGTATATTTCCTGAGCAACTGAAAATATCTAAAATTATCCCAGTTCATAAAAAGAATAGTAAATATGATCTAGTTAATTACCGCCCAATTGCCTTATTACCTGCTATTTCCAAAATTTATGAACGTGCCATGTCGGACCAATTGTTGCAGTACCTAGAACAAAACGGAATACTCGATTCTTTTCAGCACGGTTTTAGGAAGGGAAAATCGGTGAAGACGGCAGCTACAAAATTCATTGAGTCGGTTATTGATGCTATAGATAACTCAGAAAAAACCTTAGGAATTTTTTTAGACCTCTCTCAGGCGTTTGATAGTATATCACATGAGATCCTGCTTAGGCGCCTGAAAAGTATAGGAGTGAGAGATATAGCTTACAGATGGTTTGAATCTTATCTTCTAAACAGACGTTTTTTTGTGCAAATAACCCATCTAAATAAAAAAAGATTCAAAAATACCTATAATTCGGAAATGAGGTCAAGTAAATTTGGAGTGCCCCAAGGTTCAATATTAGGCCCAATCCTCTTTATTTGTTATCTAAAAGGTTTGCCACAGCTTGATGGTAACAGCGAACTGGTTTTGTATGCAGATGACGCAAATTTGAAAATATCTGCAAAATCTCAGGAGGAAATCGAAAAGCAGTCAGAAATTAATCTCTTGGCCTTATCAAAACATTTTAAAGGAAATAATTTGGACATAAATACAACTAAAACAATCTTCTTGACATTTACAACAAAGCAAAGGAAACCATTTAACCCCATAATTAAGTTGAATAAAGGAATTTTATCACAGTCCAGCTCTACTAAATTTTTAGGCTTAGCCATAGATCAACATCTGAATTGGTCAGAACATGTTACAATGGTCTTATCAAAAATAGCAAGTGGTGTTTATGCTCTTAGAAAAATGTCTTTTATATGTAATTCAGTTACGCTAAAAACTATATATTTCGCATACATCCACTCAATCATTTATTTTGGTATTAGTTTATATGGTGCGACCTCCAACAAAAATATGGACTCAATTTTAAGAATCCAAAAAAGAGCTATAAGAATAATTTTACATTTGGATTACAGGGAGTCGGTCAGGGAGCATTTTGCTGCCCTGAAAATAATGACGGTGTACAGTCTATATATTTTTGATACTATCCTATGTGCTACGGAGAACCTCGACAGTATTTTAGAGCGAGGGCACAGCCATAGGTATCAAACTAGAGGTAAAAACCATCTGCACTTACATAGACATAATCTAGAGTTTTATAAAAAAAAGCCTACGTACATTGGTGCCAAATTTCATAATTATTTGCCCCCAGAAATTAAAACAGAGACAAATTTAGTCAAATTTAAAACCTTGTTGAGAGACCTTTTGACAAGAAGAGCTCTCTATAGTATTGAAGAGCTCTATACATAAGGCTCTTTCCAATAATTCATAACCTTGCATATATTCAACAATCCATTATTCAATAACCACTTTAAAAATCTATATAAGCTATAATATTATTTGATATTAACTGTAATATTGTATTTAGTTTAGGAACCTAGTTTTAGGAACAATGTGTAAACATTATGACACTATTCAATGTATTGATATATGTTGTATGAATAAAGAATTTATGAAATGAAATGAAATACTTTCAGCACAATTTACACATTGAATTTCTCCTACAGTTGGCGTACCTGGAGTGCAACAAAGTAAAAGTAACTAGTTCAGTAACTCCTGAAAAATCTTTGTAACGGTGACCGATTGGATTGGCCAGCAAAAAAGACACTGTTCTCTGCTGTAGAATCACTTTCCAGTGATTCGGAACCCACCTAAAACTGTAGTTCCAACTCATCAATCACCATCATCCAATTCATTACCCACGCACAGTTCTCAGACCTATGTGGGCTTCATCCTTCAAAAAAAAAAAAAAAAAATGAGTGCGGCCAAGGCAGCTGTAGTGCAGCAAAGAAAATGAGTGCAAGAACCTGCTGATTCTCGTTTCATAATGAGTGTATAAATAACCACTTTGTTAAGCAACTGTAAAAATAGTAGTTTATGCAACGATTTTATTTTGATCCTTATTAAGGCACGAGTTAGATGTAAGTTATAACACGAGCGAATGCGAGTGTTATAAATATCTCACAAGTGCTTTAATTGTCAAATAAAATCGTTGCATACACTATTTTATCTACGACCACTAGTATACATTTAATTAAAACAATTTCATTTTACCTGTGACTGTCAGAGATACCTAACCTCTCATCTCAAATACGAGAAGTTATAGTAGATTGTTAGGTTAAAGCAGCTGGTGTAGCAGTTTGATCAAATCAGCTGATAGTTTCACAATATTGAATTACGATATTGATTCCATCAAAAATGCTTCTGATTGGTCCAGAACCCGTGTTATAATGTAGAACCTGTACTATAATGAGCTCATTATGCAACGGGTGTCAAAAAGCATCTCGAAAAGACAGCTGTTTTGGCATCAAATGTGAAACTGTATTGTATACATTATGACATGGTCGTAGATAAATAGGTATTCTCTTACAGATACCCAACAAATTGGCTATTTATGCACTCTTTATAGTATGCAGAAAAGATGATTCCTGCATTCTCTTACTTTGCTGCACTCCAGCTGACTTTGCCACACTCCAGATGACTTTCCCGCACTCATTTTACTTTTTCGTACTTCAGGTGTGCCAACTGTAGGAAGAATTAAATGTGTAACTCGTGCTGAAAGTATCTTTGCTGCACTCAAGAAACTATTCCTGACTCGCCTTCAGCTCGTGCATAATGCATTTCTCCCATATAGCAAAGAGCTACTTTGTGCACTAGTTACACAGATAACTATTATGCAACATAATTTATTGATGATGTTGTAGATTTTGTTTTTATTTGTAACTCTCTGGTAATCTGTAAGGCTGGAATAACTATGCAACAAACACTTGGTTTTTGCATAAAGGTGCTTGTACAGTGGGGAATCGAGGTTCATAATCAACACATTTCAACAACATGTGTTCGATTTTTCGATGGTGATTACCTTCGAGTATTGGATGCTCCACTGTTCAAGTATCCTCAGTTACCCTTAATTACCTTAGTTATCCTCAGTTACCTAGGTCACCTCAGTTATCTTTACCTTGGTTACCTTAGTTAGTTTCAGTTACCCTCGGTTAGTGAAATTTTCACTAGTAAACACCAGTAAATGCCATAATAAAGTGATGGATGTGAATTGAGTTGAGAGTGTATAATACACTTAGAATTAATGAATAATGTGACGAATACCTTATTAATACCTTCCACAATGTCACCTTCGCCATTACAAATAAAAAAATCACTTAGAATTATTGGAAAGATGTTGCAATTTCATTAAAGGAATATCGAAATCAATATTTTCAACTATTGTAGATTTTTGGCTCAGAAATTTCAAAATTATATCAATCTTTTTTGGACTGTGATGGTGTTCTGTTTAAAGTGAGAAAAAAATTAATGGTTTTTTCCTGAAAAAATCATGAATTATTGTACTTTAAGGTGAAATTTTTAGTGAAACAGACCTAACCTAAGATTTTTATTCTAATTTGCAATTTTGTGAAAAGCAGTTATGGGCAATAGCCTGTTGTATTCACATTGATTCTATGTTGGTTAAATGAATAAATAAACAATTTGCAATACATAGATCTCAGATTACGTTGCAATATTTTTATAAATCTGCAATGAGAGAAATTGTGTGATTATTTTGAGGATATTTAAAGATTACTGAAGATACTATTTTTAGGATACAGCAGAAGAGGGAAACAGATGAGAAAGGTGTTGAAAGAGAGATAGAGGGAGAGAGAGGGAGTGAGAGTGAGAGTGATTGAGAGAACGAGGAATGGAAAGGAAAAAGGAGATTGATAGAGTATTGTTCCGTAGGGGGGGGGGGGGAAGAGAGGAACTCAATACCGGTCCGCTTACATAAGCTTAGCCCTCGTCTAAGGCTTTTCACGTGAGCAGCTTTGGGGAACCCGTTTAATGGGAAAACTTTCCACTGTCCCCCTTCACCCATCTCGAAATACCCCCTCCTCTGACACAAAATTCCCCCACCACCCTTCCAGTATCCTTCCCGTCTATTGTCAACGATTTTTCGAGGCCCCATTTTCGCGATGTGCTTTTTTACCCCTCTTACAATGATGTTTGTTGTATGGTGATCGATCTTTATCGAAGAACTAGTTGATATTTTATGACTATCAGTACATCTATCAGATACTATTTCATTTGATATCTAGGTTATGTTGAACGTAGATTCAATTGAATTTGAATTTTCTATCTCTTTCTGGTGCAACACATGAGTATGCAAATGTATAAAACAATACAAAGAATACAAAGAAAAATTATATAACATCAAAATTTTTAAACAACACTCACATGAACCTAAGGTTTGTTTGTGAGTTGTGAGTTTGTTTATGTACTATTGAAAATTAATCAATCACTCCTCTGTAGATCTCAAAGATTCGAAAGCGCTCGGCCTACAAAGTAAGTAAATTTTACTTATTCTTAATGAATAAAAGTAAATTCTTATGGCTTTTCGTGGTGGGGAGACCCTTACGGGTAGTTCCACCTCGCCGCTTTTTTTTTAACGACTGCTTTTTTTTATATGCAACCGGGACCGACGGCTTAAAGTGTCCTCCGAAACACGGATTCTTAATGAATATTTGACTGCAAGTCGTTAAATTCACATATAACAAGTTAATATTAATTAGAATCATTTCATTGTGAATCATTATTCAACTACCTCAATATTATTATATTCTTAAAAGATTTTATTTATTTTGAAAGGTTTTTAACACCTAAGACCTAATTTGCAGTTCCATGTTCTGGCATAATAAGCATAACCTACAAAATGTAACTTAACGGGCATTAGTGAGATTTAATCCTCGGTGAGCAGGCGGTTAAACATCTCTTACGCCGATTAGCTCAATCGGCGTTATATCTTGTAATTTGTCCTTTGTGTAACCAAATCGTCTAAATTAAATTTAATCTCCGTAGAATGACGTCATTCTAAGGAGATAAAATTTAATTACTGGCTTTCGTGCAACTGGCCTGTATTGCACCTGTATTTTCACTTCATTATATGTTGCATTCTCATTAGAATTTCATAGTTATTTCATGATATTTGCACAGCAATGGGTGGTGTAGAGATGAGTACGTTGAGTAAGTTGACTGATTGGACTCTGTTGAGTGACTGGAGTCAACTGAATCGATTGAAGTCCGATCAGAAGGCGTGAGAAAGAGATGAAATTGACTCAATTATTTACATCAAATAACAAAATTATCCCAAGCGTCGAGTCATAAATATGAGTTACTCAACTTCATTCACTCCACCCTACAGCTGGAAAATCGAGTTTAATTTCTCAATTCTAAACTCAAACATATTTTAAATATTTATAATAGTTTTATAATCAGAGGCACAGGTACCCAGTAAAGTGACATGACATTTACATTGACCATTTAGATGCATTGTTCCCTACTGCACAATAAAACTCAAAAGTGGAATCTCTTTTTGAAACCGTTCACCATATGGTGCGCTTCCTATCTCTTGGGATCAGAAGAATTGCAATTGTTTATTGTTTTGCGATAACCAGAGCCCGAAATTTATTGTTCTCTTGGGCAGTGTTAAATTGAGGAGAGAGAGCTAGAGGGAAAGAGAGTAAGAGGGAGGAAGAGATAGATAGAGAGAGAGTGAGTGAGTGAGAGAGATCAGCTGAATGTGAGAGTTGGAATGAAAGAGTATTCTATTGAAGCTTTCCTATATTTTAAACCAACAAAAGGTGCATCCCTGGAGTTTGTAACGAATTTATTAATTCTAGCCACAACAATCCCAATTCAGAATTTTCTATGGTTTTTGTGGTCTGTGATTTGATTTGGATTAAAATTTGACTAGGTTATAGCAAACATTTTCCGAATTTATTTTGGTGCCAATCTTTTGCACTGTTTAGTTTGTTCTGGCGATGATCTCTTGTCAAATCGACACTGGAATTAAATGGAGAGGATTTTATGACGTAGGATGAAATATTTTTAGGAAACAGAGGGCAGAAGCTGCTGTTTCATCCTTCACCTCATTACCCACGCATACGAATCAGACTCGTATTTATGAGTCAACCATGAGGCTTACTTATATCAAGCAAGACTTGGGAATCCCTTTCTCTAAAGGCATTCCAAGTCTTTCTCGAGCTGTTGAAGCATCGAATTGGGTTCACAAAACCAAGCCTGAGACCATGTGGGCATCATATTTTTATCAGCAAAAAATATACAGTAGATGAGAAAGATAATTCATATCTATTCATCATATTTTTATCAGCAAAAAATATACAGTAGATGAGAAAGATAATTCAAGGGAATGTTGGAGCACGTTAAGAAACCACTGTTGCTTTTCACATTATTTTGAATAGAATCACGTCTAATAATTATCATGATACAAGTAAACGTATCGATATGTCATCAATACATGAAAAAATGTATCGATTTTTGGAAAAAATGTATCGATTTTTGGAAAAAATTTAAAAGCTGTTGTAATTTTCATCCACCTCATCACCCACTCGCAAGTCTCAGACTTATGTGGGCAACATCAATAAGTAAAAAAAATGAATCAAATATATTCATACAAGGAAAATTAGGACGTAATTTAATATTGAGAAACTATGTTGTTCTTGACATTATTGTAGATGACATTATTTCTGGAGAGAATAATCCATATTGTCAGATTAGTTAACTTATTGAATTGTTGAGTGCACACGTAAGATTACAGTTTCGTGACAAGCAAATTTGTTTTTTCTTTTTCAATCATTTTCAATATTAATTCATTCATTTATTTATTTATTTATCTGTTTATTGATTTATCTATTCATTCACTTATTTATCTTTTTTTTTTTTTTTTTTTTTTTTTTGAGCATGAGTCTGAGACCTGTGCGTGGGTAATGAGTTGGATGATGGTGATTGATGAGTTGGACCTACAGTTTTAGGTGGGTTCCGAACCACCGGGAAGTGATTTTCAGCAGAGAACAGTGTCTTTTTTGCTGGCCAATCTAATCGGTCACCGTTACAAACAGGACCTACGAGAACGCAGCTTATCTATCTGATTGAACAGATACCTGCTACGGCTCGCGGCTATCACTTCCCTTATCTATTCATTTATTTATTCATTCATTAAGACGAATAAATTGCAATGAGATGCAGAGTTGCAACAGGCTTAAAGCCTGAAACAGCTTTCTTCACGAATTTTGGCTACGTTACATAGTGCAAAACTATGGGAAATTCCATAGTCCACTAGGAAAATTCAAGTTAACTGAAAAAATTGTGTAAAAACTTATGTCTCGCCTCCTGGAGACAGAAAAAGTAAAAGAATCTAAAAAATGGCGACGTCTCTTTTAAAATATTGTCAGACATGATGGACACTTTTCTTGTACATTGTCTTTTAATCGGAGGGTTGTGGAAGACGACCCATAATCACCACTTGTATCAACCCCCCCAACACCCCCTCTTGTCCTTCTCACGATGGATAAATGCTGATGCTGTTCAGGAGAGGGACTTAGCGTGGCGGACTTAAATGAGTAAGCCCTAAGCTCGGTCGGCTGCTTCAAATATTGCCAGACATGAAAAATGAGCATCAGCCTCACTGAATAATTTGTGGTGGTTGTATACATGTATATAACCATTGCGCTATATAATTTGTGGTATATATTATATCACCACTTATAAATATATATGTATATAGTGTGGTAGAGGGGACAGGATCACTACAAAACATAGATGAGGGGAATTTTCGAGAATAGCAGCTGAATGAAATTAATTTCTTAGAAGATTCATTACAGACTTGAGCCAGTCTCTTGTGTCTGAGAGGTTGAGTTTGAGTAACGGGTGAGAGAGAGTAAGAGTATGAGAGGATGATGGAGTGAGTGAGTAAGAGAAAGAGTAGAATGAGGACTTGCTTTTTGGCACCAGCGTATTCCTTTCCAGTTGTGACAATTTCATACTGTTGTATGAATTTTTCGGTACTTACTAATTAATTATACAGAGGGCACTATTTAACAAGCTTGATCCTCTCCTGATCGTGACGTCACATTAATGGGAATGTACTGAAGATTGCTTGTGTTGGAGCATTAAATGATTGAATTCGATATCTAGGAATTCACGGTTAAAATAGTGGCCTTCGTATAATTTGTAAGTAACAATCTTTCTTTGTTGGCTGGCATATATCATTAAACATTTATCTAATACTAGCAGGTTGCCCGATCCAATTGAATCAGGATATTTCGAATGTGTAATATCCTATTTACAAATTTAATAGTCTATTTTTTCTTATCTAGGATAGGATGTCTGTTACATATTAATTTATTTACTTTTTGGTTACTTGACTTACCTTCTACATTTCACTTCCATTACGTTATTAATATTACTATCTGCTAGTTTGGTCACCTGTTTTCTACTTATTTATAATTTCTCTTGTTACTAGTGGGCGTGTCTAGTATCAAACAATGGCAAGCCTCCAACGTAGAGCTCGACCTATGAGAGACTCCCAGTCTATAAACCAATAGTAATCGACTAATAAGGGTATATATTAAGCTAAACTGTATTTTAGCTATGATTTTTTGAGATTTAAAATGACGTGACAATCGGAACTTTAATAACTTTTATATTAATAACTGAAGTAGCTGTGACACTATCTGTATTATTTATTTATGCATTTGTCATAATTTTCTGAACCATCCTATTCACACACGGCAGTTCTCAAACCATGTTCTCTCAATCACCATCTGTTTCCACATTTATTCCTTTCACTCTTTATTACATAATCGTTTCAATTTCAACCCGGTATTTAAAAAGGGAAATAGCGTGATAATCCCGCTATTACGTTAATTCTGCCCCAGCTATAGTACTTCGTCATAACGCTTAGGCGGTATAACATTATTTCCACCTTAATTATCTATTGTAGATATCTTTTCATTGTTTTTACGTTGTTTCCTTTCAATCTTTATCTCATCTGTCTCTTTTTTCACTTCTATCTTTTTTTCAACTATATTCGGTACTTACGTATTATCCGGAGGCCAATATTTTACAGCGTGCTTTAGCTTAATCCAGCCTTGCTAGAACATGACGTTCCGGTAATGGAAAGATTTAATTCATACATTATTGAATTCGGTATTTAGGAATTCACGATCTAGCGAGGCTAGGTTAAGCATATTCCGCCTTGGCCCACGTATAATTCGAAAGCACCCAAATGAAAAATGATCATCTAATAACTCCGGTATTTATGTATTCAATGAGATGGTAACTTAATTATATTGACTTGAATTCTATGTGCATTTCCATTAATGGGACGTCAGGATCTAGCAAGGTTAGGTTAAGCTTGTTGCGCCGCAGTGCGCAGTAAAATAGTGGCCTCCATAAGTATCCGTTATTCAAAGAAGGAAATAGCGTCAATAGCTCGGTATTACGTTAATTCTGTCCAGCTCTAGTGCTTCGACAGATTTCTTTGTTGGTATGCTTGGAATTATTTGTTCTAATTTCTTGATTTCTCCTATTCCCATTTTTTAAATTTAATTTTCTTCCTTACAGTCTTCATAACATCTCTTTTTTCAACTTTAAACGTTATTCAAAGGGAAAAAATAACGTGAGCAGTTCGCTATTATGCTGAATCAGCCCCATTTTTAATAGCGTAGCACGCAATAATTCTTAGCACGTAGACGGATAAAAGCGCGAAGGCTCCGATAAATTGCACAAACGAAACTAATACGCGCGTTGATTGTGCCTGCCACTGAACGAGGCATCTTCCCTCCACTTCCGCTTCCGCTTCCCCACTTCCGGTGGCGTATTATTTCCGGCAGGCAAATTCATACGAACAACTTTGTCATTGATAAACAAGTTTCGAAGAGAGCGAGGATCTTGTTGTTAAGTGTGGAACAGAGAGGCAGAAGATGGATGGATGAAAGAGAGGAGTAGTAGGAGAGAGAATAGAAGAGTGGGAGGGCTGTGGCGACCAATGGTAGCTGCCGATTGCTATTCAAAAGAGGTGGAGGAGGAGAAGAAGATGATGAAGAGGAAAAGAGAGAAGGAAAGAAGTAGAAGATGGTGGAGGAGGAACGGGGAAGAAGATGGAGAAGAAGGAGGAGGGGGAGACGAATATAGAAGAGTCAATAGTGAAGGAGAAAAAGTTAATGAGGTGGTGAGGAAGAATAGAAAAGAAAGAGGGAATGTAATATGAATTCAGAGCAGGGAGAATGCTAAGTGAGAGAGAAAGAATATGGAAGGTTGAAGATGATGAGGAAGAAGGACGACGGAGAGAATAAAATGAGATAAAACAAGAAGAAAAAGAGGAGAGACAACAAGTAGAAGAGGAAGTGCAAAAAGTAGGAGGAAGGAAAATAGAGGAATAAGGAGGAAAAGAAGAAGAAGGAGAAAAAGAGAAAGAAGACAGGAGAAGTGAATTGGAAGAAGAAAAAAGAAGAAGGAGGTGAGGAGGAACAAGGAGAATTATGAAGAAGAAGGGAAAAAGAAAAACAAGGTGGAGAATAAATAAGAAGGCAGGAGAAGAAGAAGGAGGAGGAGAAGGAGAAGAAGGAGAAGAATAGAGATGTTGTTAATATTAGTAATGGAGAAGAAGGGCTACATGTAGTGTAAAAACGATGAAGGCCAAAAAGAAAAGGGATATAGAGTAGTTTGCAGAAAGAGGAAAGAATAAGGAATAGAGGAAAAGGCACGAGGGATCAAGGAAAGGGACAGTGGAGGAGAAAATGAGGAGGGACAAGAGTGAGGTGACAAGAAGTAGAAGGGGAAGGACAGTAGAAGTAGAAGGAAGGGAAAAGGACATTAAGAAAGGATAGGAGAGAGAAAAAGAGAATGGAAAAGGATGACGAAGAGATTGAGGTGGACGAGGAAATGGACGGAGGAAGAAGGAAAATAAGAGGAAGGAAGGAGCAGGGGAAGGCAAATATAATGGAAGAAAAGTGGACAAGAAGTGAGAAAAAACGGGATAAAAGAAGAAGATAAATGTGAAAAAGAAAAAGACGGGATGAAATTTAGAACAAAAAGAGGAGCTCAAAATAAGAGGAAAAAGCAGAAGAGAGAGGCACGATAAAGGAAGAAATGGAGAAACAATAAGGTGAAAAAAGGATAAGAAGAAGTAGAAAATTGATGAAAAATAAAGAGGTAGAATGAAGAAGAATGTGAAGTAAACAGGAAGAGGATTAGGGACTAAAAAAGAAATGGATGAGAGAGACAGAAGAAGAAGGATTTTGGAGGAATAAAATGGAAAACAGGAAGAAGAGAAGGAGTGTAACGAGATCGAAAGGAAGTAAAAAGTAGAAGTAACGGAAGGAGTAGTAAAAAGGAAAGAAAAGAGTGAGAGAAGCTAGAAAAGGAGAAAAATGATGAAAGGAAGAGCTAGTAGAAAAGTAGTCAAGAGGATGAAGAAGAAAAAAGGTGTGAGAAAGAAGAAAGAGAAAAGAGGAAGGAAGAAGGAGTGAGGAAGGAAGAAAGAGAAGGTGTTGTAGAAGAAGGATGAGTAGCAACAGAAGTAGTTCTTGTCAGATAATGAATCTTCTCACCAAAATTAATACGGCTATGATTGTATTTTCTTCTTCTTTCACTCATCTCTTCCTTTATTCACCTCCTCCTTCTTCTCCTCCACACACTTTCTCTCATTTCTTCCTCGATGTAACGGTGTTTTCAAGGTACACTCAAAACTTTCAAATGCGTGGATTGAGGTGTTTACACCTCCCGTATATAGGTAATGATACACTTTAAGGAGATTTAGGAGGATGTGAAGAAGCCGTAGAAATCTGCAAATACTGTTCTCAGCTGCCTAAGATGTATAATCATCATTATTTGTTCTTGAAGTGATGAATGTGAGACACCTTTTGTACTGCTCTAGTTCGGCTCAGAATCTGTCCTGTGTACAATTAATAAAACAAATTCAAACATTTATCGCTTTAGTAGTATGTAATAATTGTCTATGCTTCAATTTGTCATCACATAAACGACACTGTTAACTATTTTACAAATTTGAAAAATTGTAATAATCTGTCTATTTACTCTTGGCAGTGCGCAGAAACACAATTTAACAGATTGCAGGGCATGTGCGAGGCCAATTCATACAACTGCCAAGAACAAGTTGACAAGCTCCCATCACCTATAAATTCACTAACATGGTCTTACACATTAAATCTACCATCACTGATATGGATTTTCATGTAATTTATTCATATTTCAACGGATCACACCATTATAATATTATAGAAATACAAAAATAAAGAAAAATCGTGTTTTAAATCACGATTACCATTAAAATCACCATGTAATACCATGGTTAAATCGCCATTTTAATCGTGGTTTAGTATAAAGTTTTGTGGCAAGGTTGATAATTCTAATTCGTTAATCAGGTTTATGTATGAATGCATGGGAAACGTCAGTCTATGACTGTGAATAGGCAATTTAAGTTTAACCAATAAAAAAATTGACACTGTATTTCCATTTAGTAATATATGATTTTCACTCACTTATACTGGTCATACTGGAGAATGCATTTCACTTCTAAACAGAAGCTTTATCAGCTTCATCAGTCTGATTAAGCTTCTCCTTAGAAGAAAAATGCATTCCTTCAGTGTTTCTATAATAAGTGAGTTAAAATCATATATTAAATAGGAATACAGTGTCAGTTTTGATAGATTGTTCGTCCAATATTTCGTCATGGAAAACATCACCGATTAAATTTACCATTGTTGTTTGTTGTTGGTTCTGTTCTTCTTACAATCTGTTTGTTATTAAGCAGTAAGTTATGAAAAATCATTGCACGCTTAACTATGTTTGAATAAATCTTGAGCATTTGAAGACTCATTTGAAATGCATCAATAATAGCGAGCACAAGAAAACGCGTTCATATTCTACCGCTAAGGGCGCTATTTGAATTTAGACTCTTTAATTGCACGGAAGCCAATTAAATTTAATCCCCGTAGAATGACGTCATTCTACGGAAATTAAACTTAATCGAGAGAATTTAGTTGCACAAAGGACAATTACAAGCGATAACGCCGATTAGGTTAACCTGCGTAAAATATATTTAACCGCCCGTTCACCGAGAATTAAATTTCACAAATTCCCGTTAAGTTACATTAGTTTCATTGATTATTTTTGTTATACCAGAACAAGGAACTGCAAATTAGGTCGTAAATGTTAAAAACATTTCAAAATGAATAAAATTTATTTAGAATATAGTAATATTGAGATAGTTGAATAATGATTTATCTATATAAATAAAATTAGAGTTTTGTCTGTACATTCATCAGAATTATATATTTTTTGGTTATTTTTACGTTTTATACATTAAAGAAGCCGAAACAAGTCTTATCTCAATTTCTGTATGTCTGTCTGTCACGGTCCCGAAGGCATTTTACGCGGCCTTCTCCTGAAAAACGAGAGCATCGATCGCGACGATCGGGATTTAAGTTATTTAACGGTATTGAAAACTATTTTGACAATGTCTTTAGCTATAAAAAACTAAATTAACTTTTTTCTAAACATAATAATAAACGTTTAAAAACCAAATATTGTGGATTTTTGGATACATTTCTTCTAAGTTTTATTACCACATAAGAACAAATCACGTAATTTATCATGATATATCAATCAGCTGTTCTCAAAAAATATTCTCTCTGATAACTGTCTAGCTATAAAACACTAAATTACCTTTTTTCTTAACAGAATAATAAACGTTTGAAAACCAAGTATTTTGTGATTTGGATACATTTTACGCGGACTTCTCCTGAAAAACGAGAGCATCGATCGGGATTAAAGTTATTCATCAGTATTGAAAACCTTTTTGACAATGTCTTTAGCTATAAAAAACTAAATTAAATTTTTTTTTAACAGAATAATAAACGTTTAAAAACCAAATATTGTGGGATTTTGGATACATTTCTTCCAAGTTTTATTACCACATAAGAACAAATCACGTAATTCATCATGATATCAATCAGCTGTTCTCAAAAATTATTCTCTCTGATAACTGTCACTGAATTGTTACGTTCTCAGTTGTTTACTAAGCTGCTAACAACTTCATGAGCGTTGCTATCAACAAAGCCGAAACATATTTAGTTTTATTTCTAAACATAATCCGTATGAAGGACGGGTACAAGAGCTAGTAATGAAATAATGATTCTAATTAATTTTTTTTCTCAACTTCAGAATCAGCTGTCGATAAAACTACAGTGTAGCCGGATTGTACCCGTTCGGTTAACGAAAATTAAGTAATGGATCTTGTGCAACAGAAATAAACCCGTTACACTAACGACGGTTAGTTAACTGCCATTAAACTCCTTATTTAAATGGCTTTCGTGCAACCAGCCGTAAGTCTGTTGCATCTTACGGCTGGTTGCACGAAAGCCATTTAAATAAGGAGTTTAATGGCAGTTAACTAACCGTCGTTAGTGTAACGGGTTTATTTCTGTTGCACAGAGATCCATTACTTAATTTTATTTATATTGTCATTGTATTTCTATCTCAAATAATTTTCATTTTTTTCAAATTCAAACTAAAACATTGCTCTTCAAGACTGGACAGCTACAATATTTTTAACAAAAATAAAAAAAAAATTGGGAGAAAACTGGGCTTAGAAACGCTGACCCTTTTGGTACGGTATTGTAACAATTAAACCTCTTTTCATCGAACATCATAAAATTTCTTCCTTCACATCACAAATCACACCCAATCCTAACTGTTTTTCCTTCCATTCACAACTTGAGTCCGGGAAATCCGCTTTTCAGAAAAGGGGTTTTTCCAGCGAACAGTGCTAGAAACAGCAATAGCAGCTTCCAAGTTCAAAAGCTTTGTCTGTTTATTGGCTCGGGTCGAAAGTTATTCCCTTCCAAAAAGATTCTTGGTTCCTTTCTCCACTTCTCTCTTATCGGGTTCTCTCCAAGTCTTTTCAACTTCTTATACTATTAATCTTCATTCTTTTATCCGTTATTTTTCGGGAAGGATCGATTTTATTATTCAAAAAATGGTATGATCTTGTTGGTCCCGGGTTTGAATCTCTGTCATTATTTTGTCATAGCGTACCTACTACACTTTAAACTTTAATTGTGGATAAACATTGTCTTAAACTTCCTTAAACCTTTTGGCAGGCCGCTTAGCGCAGTTGGTTGGGACGCCGCAACTTCAGCTTGCTGTGGTTTGGGTTCGAATCCTGCTCCACCATCAGGCATTTATGTGTAATCATTCACCTCATCACCCACGCGGTCTCGGACTCATGTGGGTATCATCAGCTATAAAAAAATCAAACTTGTAACTAATACATCAATTCAATTTTTTTTTCAATTCAGTTTTATTGTCATTTTAAAAACATTTTTTTTTACAATAAGCACTTGTAAAAGAAATACAAATCAGAATAATTTTACA
Organism: Conomelus anceps; assembly: GCA_948455865.1. Lineage (NCBI taxonomy): Eukaryota > Metazoa > Arthropoda > Insecta > Hemiptera > Delphacidae > Conomelus > Conomelus anceps. Next base: position 10,208,916 of record OX418216.1, read on the forward strand.
AAAAATTTTATGAATAAAATAAAATACTTAAGATTTCTAGTTTGTCTTATCTTAATGGCATTGCTAGCATAGAAAAAATGTCTGATCGCTAGCAATGAGTTGAGGTTTAAAAGATTGAATAAAGTAGATATTATATGAGCACACAAAAACTTTTACATCGACACACTTCTTTTCTCTATTGAATATTGTCTCATATTTCATATGAACATTTATGAGTACTTGGAGCTTTTCCATTCATTTGATTTCAATTTTCCTTCTCTATTCACTTATTTCAATCTTTTAAAGTCCAAATATCCCTTTCTATATTTCATAGCCATGTCACATTTGGTTGATAATGGACAATAAGACTTGAAGTTGTCACAAACACATTTATTGAAAACAGTAAGATACTAGTTTTGGTTGTTACACCATTATTAATCTCAGACTAAACAGTTTGTGTAATGGTGTAACAACCGAAACTATTATCTCACTGTTTTCAAGAAATGAGATTGTGATATCTTCAATTCTTATTATTTATCATCGATATCTTCCACAATATCACCTTCACCACTACAAAAATAATTTGATTGAATTTGCATCTAGTCTAAGAGCACAAAACAGTTTATAAAGTATACATAAATAACTTTCACTTTATTTTAAAATAATTCAAATGTTATATTAGTACATAATAGTAGTTTATGCAACGATTTTATTTTAACCCTTATTAAGGCACGAGTTAGATGTAAGTTATAACACGAGCGAATGCGAGTGTTATAAATATCTCACGAGTGCCTTAATGGCCAAATAAAATCGTTGCATACACTATTTTATCTACAACCACTAGTATACATTTAATTAAAACAATTTCATTTTACCTGTGACTGTCAGAGATACGTAACCTCTCATCTCAAATATGAGAAGTTATAGTAGATTGTTAGGTTAAAGCAGCTGGCGTAGCAATTTGATCAAATCAGCTGATAGTTTCACAATATTGAATTACGATATTGATTCCATCAAAAATGCTTCTGATTGGTCCAGAACCCGTGTTATAATGTAGAACCTGTACTATAATGAGCTCTTTATACAACGGGTTTCAAAAAGCATTTCGAAAAGACAGCTGTTTTGGCATCAATTGTGAAACTGTAATGTATACATTATGACATGGTCGCAGATAAATAATTGTTAAAAATACTCTAGTGGTAAATTAACACTTACAATAAGTAGCCTAATAGTTATTTCACGTTGGTGTAATGCTTCCTCAGCCGCATTACACCAATTCATAATAGCTAACACACCAATCAGTGAGTAATAAATTTAACAGTAAAATCACCTACAATTTGTTATATAATAGGCCTAATAATAATAATAATTTCTCTGGATGATGCGGAACACATCCAGAGGAGTTTATTGATATAGCATATATACATATATATATATATATATATATATATATATATATATATTTATTTATTTATTTATTTATTTATTTATTTATATATATATATATTATGATTGAATATAAAGTAACACCTTGGGAAGTGATAGCCGCGAGCCGTGGCAGGTATCTGTTCAATCATATAGAGATAAGCTGCGTTCTCCTGGGCACTCTTTGTAAGGATGACCGATTAAATTTGCCAGCAAAAAAGACACTGTTCTCTGCTGTAAAATCATTTCCCGGTGGTTCGGAACCCACCTAAAACTGTAGGTCCATCTCATCAATCACCATCATCCAACTCATTACCCACACACAGGTCTCAGACCTATGTGGGCTTCATCCTCAAAAAAAAAAAAAAAAAAAAACAATTTAAAATTTGCAAACACACCACACACAATAAACCAGTCATCCTCAATGAACAATTAAATTTTCAATCACACATATGTTTTGATCACATCATATAAAAAACGCAATTCACCTAACCAAAAAAATCAACGCCTAATAAAATAAATCTAGGACGCCTCGAATATGATTCTCCATGACTCGAAGACGTTTGGAGAAAAGTGAGTACAAATACTATTTATTCACAATTGAAATTGACTTCCAGTCGTAAAATTTACAATAAAAAGTTAATCAGAATCTAGATTTCAATTCGCGTCTTTTCAAGAACTCGCTGCTGGTGATAAATTTTAATGCTTCCATCAAATCAGACAACAGAATGTCAGAGTGAATGATGACTCTGATACGAGTGATTACCTGAATATAAATGTGACATGACTAGGGAATGAGTAACGGTGATGCTATTGGACGATTCTGATGACCCTGGTGAAATTGAGTTCTTTCTCCCTGTAATAAATATTGCACAGTCAATTACGGTACTGTTAAATCTCTGTTATGTTTGTGCTTAGTAAGGAGAGCGTGGTCTATTAGAACATTATCTACTTTTAAGCCTTATTAATGAATGAATTTTTAGTTTTGAAATATGCAATTTTTGGAAAAGTTTAATTTCCAGAAAATTGTCATTTTGTATTAACTTATTTTATTTTTTTTTTTTTTTTTTTTTGAGAATGAAGCCCACATAGGTCTGAGACCTGTGCGTGGATAATGAGTTGGATGATGGTGATTTATGAGTTGGACCTACAGTTTTAGGTGGGTTCCGAACCACCGGATCCTTTGGGTTGAATGCTTATGACCGTACCTTGAGGCTTTCCTTGCTAAAAGGCAACTTGAAGATTTTTTTTTTTGAGGATGAAGCCTACATAGGTCTGAGACCTGTGCGTGGGTAATGAGTTGGATGATGGTGATTTATGAGTTGAACCTACAGTTTTAGGTGGGCTCCGAACCACCGGATCCTTTGGGTTGAATGCTTTTCTAATCTCGCTTGAGTGAAGTTGCCCCTAAGGTATGTCCATAAATACAGGACTTGACTTTTAAAATATTGAATTTCCTGTTTTACAGTTCAGTGACCCTCAAGGATGAATGCATAGGAAGTAGTCATAGAGGATGAATTCAATTTGAAGGAATATTTTATTCAAGAATATCCAATCAAAGGCAGTGCGATAAGAGTGGAAGAAAGAAAGAGTGAGAGAAAGAAGGTGAGTGAAGGGGTTAGGGAAGGAGAATGAGAAAGAGAGAAAGAAAAGGAGAACAAGATTGAAGTCCAGATGACTTAATTTGTGATAATTTAGAATGTGATAGAAATTAAAGTAAGAGAGAGAGAGAGAGAGAGAGAGAGAGAGAGAGAGAGAGGGGGAGAGAGTGAGAGAGAAAGGCCGATAAAGATAAGGAGAATGAGAGAAAGAACGATAACAAGAACGAGAAAGAGGAAAGGAAAGAAGAACGAGATTCAGATTTAGATGACTTTATTTGTATTAATTTAGAATGTGATAAAAATGGAAGTAAAAGTGTGACAGAGAGACAGTGTGTGAGAGAGAGAGAGAGAGAGAGAGAGAGAGAGAGGCCGATAAAGAGAAGGAGAAGGAGAATGAGAGAAAGAACGATAACAAGAACGAGAAAGAGGAAAGGAAAGAAGAACGAGATTCAGATTTAGATGACTTTATTTGTATTAATTTAGAATGTGATAAAAATGGAAGTAGCAGTGTGACAGAGAGACAATGAGAGAGAGAGAGAGAGAGAGAGGCCGATAAAGAGAAGGAGAAGGAGAATGAGAGAAAGAACGATAACAAGAACGAGAAAGAGGAAAGGAAAGAAGAACGAGATTCAGTTTCAGATGACTTTATTTGTATTAATTTAGAATGTGATAAAAATGGAAGTAACAGAGTGACAGAGAGTGAGAGAGGGTGAGAGAGAGGCTGATAAAGAGAAGGAGAATGAGAGAAAGAACGATAACGTGAAAGAGGAGAGGAAAGGAGTACGAAATTCAGATGCTTTTATTTGTGTAAATTTAGAATGTACATAGAAAAAGAAGGTATAGAAGAAGGTGAAGGAGA